>SJYA01002245.1:696873-709857 GCA_006410615.1 Neotragus moschatus
CGCGTAAGTTGGTTCACTTGTCTGGCGTACATTGTCACGTGCATACATCCTCTACAAGTGGTTGTGTTTTTGTGTGCTTTACTGTACAGTAATGTATAGAGTTCAGTAGTACAGTATATTTATTTCAAGCTATTGGTCGATCTACAAGAGGAAAACTTCAGTGAACTCCTTGCTGTGAAACACAGGGAGCTTACTAATGAAAACCTGATGGAATTGGAGCCTTGAGAAAGGACAAAGAGAGACAAGAGAAAGAAAAGTAACTAATGAACAAGAGATTTACAGCACTGGAAATGGCAAGGGGATTGTCTTTATTTGCGAAGGCACGATTAGCTTTTGAGGCATAGGACCCAAACACAGAATGTACATGAAGGTTGTAGCAGCCGTTCAGAATGAAACCCAGTGCTACGATGTCATCTATGATGGGAAGAAAAGGGCTACTACTCAGACATCCCTGGATCATTTTTTCAAGAAGATAGCATTGAATCCAACAAGGAACCAGAAGTTTTGCCATCAAATTTAGGCATGAATGAAATTTCAGCTTGCCCTCCATCTCTTATTGCTGACAGTCCTTCAGCTCTACCATCTCCCACTTCCTCTCTCTCCTCCAGTCAGTAACTCTTCTTACCTGTTCACTTGATGCCAGCCCCTTTATGCCAGTTGTTGTACTGTACTACTGTACCTTTCAAGATACTGTATTATAAGATTAAAAATGTTTTCTTTATTTTTATTTGTTTTTATGTATTATTTGTGAAAAGTATTATAAACCTGTTACAGCACAGTACTAGTAGCCAGTGGTGTTAGTTGGGTACACAGACTAATAATGTTAGACTTAACAAAAAAAATTAGACTTCCCAAGGTGTTCTTGGAATGGAACTCATTTCTATGTAGGGGACTAACTGTAGGGGAAATAGACCAAATTGTAACAAACATCAAAGATAATTTGGGATATGGGTTGGCTTGTGTATTTAGTGTTTTGATACTTTTATAAAGCCTCTTCAAGGGCTAATGGAGTCTTATTGTTGTTGTTCAGTTGCTAAGTCATGTCCAGCTCTTTGCGACCCCATGGACTGCAGCGCAGAAGGCTCCTCTGTCCTCCACTGTCTCCTAGAGTTTGTTCAAATTCATGTCCATTGAGTCGGCAATGATCTAACCATCTTAGTCTATATTAACTGAGTCTGAGCAACTAGTTGGGTGCCAAGTTGCTCATTCATATCCAACTCTTTGTGACCCCCTGGACTGTAGCCCACCAGGCTCTTCCATCCATGAGATTCTCCAAGCAAGAATACTGGAGTGGGTTGCCATTTCCTTCTCCACTGAACAACTAGTTAAATTGCAGTAAAAATTCTGTTTGTCACAGTCCTAAAGAGTTTCATTGACACTAACTTCCTAGTACTTGTTTTAATATTTTAAGATTATAATTTCTTGAAGATCAGAGAGTTTGTCTGAAGTTTTCTTTACATTTCCTGTAAATCTTTTCTTTTTTTCTTTGAATAAATTAATGTGGAGAGTCTGGTGAAGCATGTGTGTGTATGCACAAAACCCATTAAAATTTGGAGTTTAAAAGTGTCTGAAGAAGAGGTTATAAATTTTCATACGAAGTTTGAGAAATTCAATAAGATTCAAAGTTTTTATAACCTACTGAATTAGATCTAAGTGATTCTAAGGAAATACAACCATCATGGAGGAAAAAAGTAGTCTAGTGAACTGGCCTTTCAAAGTAGAATGGTCCTGATATCTGGAACCAAACTTGTTCCTCATGGCCCCATTGTGGTGCCCCTTATATGCTTAGCACTGACTTTGGTTTTTTGTTTGTTTGTTTGTTTTCAGTTTCATGGAGGTGTACTTGACAAACTAAATTGTAAGATACTTAAAGTGTACAATATGAAGATTTTATATATGTGTTCTTTGTGAAAGGACTCCTGCCATCCAGTTAGTTAACCCTGACTTTGAAAGTNTCCTGATATCTGGAACCAAACTTGTTCCTCATGGCCCCATTGTGGTGCCCCTTATATGCTTAGCACTGACTTTGGTTTTTTGTTTGTTTGTTTGTTTTCAGTTTCATGGAGGTGTACTTGACAAACTAAATTGTAAGATACTTAAAGTGTACAATATGAAGATTTTATATATGTGTTCTTTGTGAAAGGACTCCTGCCATCCAGTTAGTTAACCCTGACTTTGAAAGTTGATCTAAAGAGATGGAGTAGGGAACCTGGGCACATTCATATGTGCAAGGTAGAGTCAGCCGTATAGAGTGAATCACTTCTCCTCTCACCTTGGAAATCCATAGTGACCTGTGGGAGCTCTAGGGTTAAACTTTAAGACAGTACTGTGGGTGAAAATTATTTATACCGCAAACTATAAAGCACAAGACCAGTTATAAATATTCTTGCAGATACACCCTGACAGGCATCACCTTGGCACGTTTTTGTTGAGGAGGGTAGGGGGGAACCTGGTATTAGGTTAAGATACAGATATTGTAAAAAAAAAATTTATTGAAGTATACCATACATACTAGAAATGCATACCAAATCCATAATGAAATAGTACCTCACACCAGTTAGAATGGCAGTTCTAAAAAGATAAGAGATAATAAGTGTTGGTGAGGATATGAAGCAAAATTCTGTGCACTGTCTTGGTGGGAATGTAAACTGGTGCAATCATTACGGAAACAGTAAGGAGGTTTCTCAAAACATTAAAAATAAAACTGTGGTATGACCCAGCAGTTCCACTTTTGGGTATTTATCCAAAGTAAATGAAAACATGAACTTTAAAACACACCCTCCTGTTCAATGCAGCATTATTTAGAATAGATGCAACCTAAGTGTTCATTGATGGGTGAGTGAGTAAAGAAAATGTGGACCCAGGCACACCTCAGGGATAGTGTAGGGTTAGTTCTAGAGTACCATGACAAACAAGTCGTACAGAATGTTTGCTTTACCAGTGTTTATAAAAGTCGTGTTTACATGATATGGTGATCTATTAAGTGTGCGATAGCATTATGTCTAAAAACTAACGTCCATGCCTTCATTTAAAAATACTTTCTTGCTCAAAAATGCTAACCATCATCTGAACCTTCAGCAAGTCATAGTTGCAATGTCAAAGATCACAGATCACCATAACAAATATAATAATAATGAAAAAGTTTGAAATATCGTGAGAATTACCAAACTGTGACTCAGGGACACAGAATGCACAAGTACTGTGGGAATAACGGTGCCGATAGATTTGCTTGACGCAGGGCTGTCACAAACCCTTCAGTTTGTACAATGATGCAGTATCTGTAGCTCCCAGCTGGCACAATGGTAAAGAATCTGCCTCCCAATGAGGGAGATGCAAGAGAAATATGTGGGTTCAATCCCTGGGTCAGGAAGATCCTTTGGAGGAGGAAATGGCAGCCCAGTCCAGTATTCCATCCTTGCCTGGAAAATCCCATGGAAAGAGGAGCCTGAGGGGCTGTGGTCCATGGGGTTGCATAAAGAGTGGGACATGACTGAGCACTGACATGCATGAGACATCTGTTAAGAACAATAAAAAGTGTGATAAAATGAGATGTCCCTTATGTATGTACATATGTGATTGTGTACACATATGTACATACACAAACACATTTATAATTCAGTNATAGTTGCAATGTCAAAGATCACAGATCACCATAACAAATATAATAATAATGAAAAAGTTTGAAATATCATGAGAATTACCAAACTGTGACTCAGGGACACAGAATGCACAAGTACTGCGGGAATAACGGTGCCGATAGATTTGCTTGACGCAGGGCTGTCACAAACCCCTTCAGTTTGTACAACGATGCAGTATCTGTAGCTCCCAGCTGGCACAATGATAAAGAATCTGCCTGCCAATGCAGGAGATGCAAGAGAAGTATGTGGGTTCAATCCCTGGGTCAGGAAGATCCTTTGGAGGAGGAAATGGCAGCCCACTCCAGTATTCTATCCTTGCCTGGAAAATCCCATGGAAAGAGGAGCCTGGGGGGCTGTGGTCCATGGGGTTGCATAAAGAGTGGGACATAACTGAGCACTGACATGCATGAGACATCTGTTAAGAATAATAAAAAGTGTGATAAAATGAGGTGTCCCTTATGTATGTACATATGTGATTGTGTACACATATGTACATACACAAACACATTTATAATTCAGTCATAAAAGTAATAAAACCTTGCCATTTGTGACAGCATGGGAAATAAGTTAGAGACTGACCAATACAATATCATTTCACTTATGTGTAGAATCCAAAAAATATACTCTTAGATACAGATTGGTGGCTGCTAGAGGTTGGGGGTTGGGATGCTGGGAGAAATGGTATGAAGGGGGTAAACAGGTACAGACTTTCAGTTTTAAAAGAAGTAAATCCTGGAGATATGATGTACAGCACCTTGACTTTAGTCACTAATACCAAAGTGTATATTGAAAAGTTGCTAAGACAGTGAGGAAAGAAGTTTAAATTGTGTGGTGATGAATGTTAAGTAGACTTATTATCTAGTTTTGCAATATATACATACATTGCAATATTATTTTATAATATATACATATATTAAAACATTATATTGTATACCTGAAGTGAATATAATGTTATATGTCAATTATATCTCAATAATAATTTTCTAAAGGATGGCCTACATACAGAAAATTGCACAAAGCTTAAGTGCACAATGAATTTTCATGAATTGAACAGAACCAATTCACCAGCCTTGACTGACAAAGCACCAACAAACCTAGACAGCATATTAAAAAGCAGAAACATTATTTTGCCTACAAAAGTCCATTTAGTCAAAATTATGGTTTTTCTAGTAGTCATATACAAATGTGAAAGATGGACAATAAAAAAAGCCTAGCGCCAAAGAATTGATGCCTTCAAGCTATGGTGCTGGAGAAGACTCTTGAGATTCTCTTGGACTGCAAGGAGATCACACCAGCCAATCCTAAAGGAAATCAGCCCTGAATATTCATTGGAAGGACTGATGCTGAAGCTGAAGCTCCAAATATTTTGGCCACCTGATGAGAAGAGCCGACCCANCATGCAGAGTTCATTCATAACATACGCAAAAGTAGGATTACTTAATTAACAATCTATAGACAACAATTAAGATTGAGTAGAAATCAAATGAGTAAATATTATAGAGGAGAGTGAATGTAGTGAATTCCAGGAACTTTCCTGGTGGCTCAGTGGTGAAGAATCCATCTGCCAATGCAAGAGACTTGGATTTGATGCCTGGTTCGGAGTTCGATTACTTAGTGTGGAGCAACTAAGCCCGTACATCACGCCTGTTGAGCCTGTACTCTGGATCCTGGGAACCACAACTGTTAAAGCCTGTACACTCTGTAGCCTGTGCACAGCAGCAAGAGAAGCTGCTTCAATTAAAAGCCCAAGCACCACATCTAAAAAATAGCCCCTGCTCATCCCAACTAGAGAAAAGTCCTCACAGCAATGAAGACCCAGCACAGCTAGTAAATAAAAGATTATATTAAAAAAGCCAACTCCTTCAAAAAAAAAAGGGGGAGAAGAATTCCAGCCACAGACAACTTCTTTCAGTTTGTGTGTAGCATTAGTAAATGAGTGGGTCAGCCAAGCTGAAAGGATCAGAAGTTAAATCATTTGGCAAGTGCCCATGAAGAGAAAGAAAAGTTTGAATTGGATCTTTAAAAAAATATCCTGAGGTTGATCACTTTAAAAACCTAGAATTGCTTTGTATAAGAATAAGGGATCATTTTAACTGAGGTACAATATGTTGCAAATTGAATTTTTAAAATTGGCAGTGTTACAGGACAAATCATTTTCAATAAAGTATTTGTTTGAACCAATAATTAACATATATTCAAAATGTTAATTTTCCCAGAGTCAAGTCTGAATTTTTAATTTCCAGGAATGTGTGTATCTCTTACTATCAGCTCCATATGCCACCTAATTCTTAAATCTCCACTTATTTGTCCCTTAGGACATTGTTTTGCAGTTACATATAAACCTTAGTGATTGAATTTAGGGAGTTGTTTTCTCCATTACTATTAATAGTGCAGTTCTTCATCAAAGAATCCTTCAGGTATCCCAAGTTATTATAAACTCAGGTATGCCTTCTGCTACAGTTAATAAAAATATCATGAGAGGAAATAAGTGATTTTTAAATTCTTTTAAATAAAATGTCAACAGTGAAACCAAGAATTCCAGCTTCTGTTTTGCAACTCTTTAAGACACTTACATGAACACTGTGTGTCAGGAATAGTTCTCAACAGTATGTTCCTTTTGCCCCTGCAGGAATGGATTCCAAGACATTAAATTCTGCTTTTGGCAAACAGTATAATAGTAGTGTTACAACACAGCTTAGTTTTGTTGAAAATAAATTCTCCTTTGAATCACTAGAAATAGTTCTTTTCTAGGCCAATGTAAATGCAATTGTATTATTTCTTAAATCCAACAGTAATGTGTACTTCATTATATCTGTAAAACAGTACATGTTTGACCATTTTTACTGAGTGCCTACTTAGTAATGGTAATGTCATTTGTATCTTATTGGGAAGATACGTTTCGTAGTACAGAAAACCAATTTATGCACAACATTTCAAGTGAATCTGTTGCCAGCTAGTGGTATGGGTTTGGGTGGACTCTGGGAGTTGGTGATGGACAGGGAGGCCTGGCGTGCTGTGGTTCATGGTGTCGCAAAGAGTCGAACACGACTGAGCGACTGAACTGAACTGAACTGAAGTGAGTGGTACATATNCCAGCTAGTGGTATGGGTTTGGGTGGACTCTGGGAGTTGGTGATGGACAGGGAGGCCTGGCGTGCTGTGGTTCATGGTGTCGCAAAGAGTCGAACACGACTGAGCGACTGAACTGAACTGAACTGAAGTGAGTGGTACATATTACATATGCTTCAAAAGGATAACTGCCCTTTCAAAATAACCAAGGGGCACATCAAATTTACTTAAAAACCAAGTTTTAAAAAATCTTTATCTGCCACATTGGTGAGGAACAGCAGTATTCACATAAGAACGGATATCTGGAATGCCCTCTTGACGTGTAATGCCCTCTGCCATCTCCTGTCTAGTCCTTATGCCCACACTGTGATGATTCATCTGTCTGGCATCCTTACTATATTAACAGAATATTGAGGTATGGTCATACCTTCATTTTTATACCTTACCATTTATCACTAGATTTACATACAAAAATAAATTTTCTTAAAATTATTATTTAAAAAATTCCAAAGAAATATTCTCATATTTCATCCACTTCAGTGCCTGCTTTCTGAAAGTAGTTACTTTGGAATGACATTAATTATTCAAAAATATATTATATGGCTTTGAGCATTGAAGCTTTTCAGTCTTCAAGAATCCCCTATTTAAGCTTAGATACCAGAGACTGGTCTAAGCATTAGCTTCCTAAGGGGCTCTTTAGAAATGAACAGAAACTGGAAGTCCACTGAGACATGCATCCCAGGTCCAGTTTATTATTTTAACCATTGTGCCATTAACAAAAAATTTTGAACTAGCATAGTTCATTAGCCTGGAATGGGAGCTGAGTTATGAAACATTACCTTCTAATAATATTTACTTTTAGGATCAATGACTTCTTATTAATTTGCTGATCAATGGTGTTAAAAATTGGTTCAAGTAGAATTTTAGATGTCTGCTAATGGCTCATTAACTAAATTTGAAAGACCAAAATCTTTTAACTTTGAAAAGGAAAATTCTCTTTGAGAGGGCAATCAGATACATTTTTATACAAGGAGAAAATATCTTTCTACTTCATGCCTTCAGTGGTTGACACAATATCTAGGGCCATTTATCAATACCCATTTGGTATGACTTGGTATGAAGTGAGATTGATTTAGAATTCTAGCTTATAACAGAAGGAGCTTTCAGGTTCTATTAGTTCAGAATCCTCGTGTGTATATAGAAAATATATTTTCTGGTTTTTTTTTTTTTTAAGTATATGATTGGCCTATTTATCTCAGAAGCATTTGAAGGATAGTCTTCAATGTGTGTGCTCTGTATGATGCAATCACTTAAAGCATCTGCTAGGTAAATTTTGGGTAAGTGATCACACTTTCAGTTTTCTTCCACTTTTCCCTGCCACTAGGCAAGGTAGTTTTGATAGGAGTTTGGAGTATACATGCTTTGTTTTTATATGATCTCATACAGTGGAAAAGGGGTCAACCATCCACAGGACTTCTGGCTTCTTTCTGATTTCTGTTTTAGATACATCAGTCGAGTTTATTCCTGGGACTGCTATCACGGGAATACCATCTCATCTTTGGGTGCTCACTGGAGTTTGTATTCCAGACATCCATGCTACCAGCATAAAATCCCTATACACTTTGGTCTTGTCTCAACCTCAGGTTCCCATCCATCTGTTAGTCTCAGAACTTCTGCCTCCTTTACCACTGAGGCATGCAACAAAATCTGGATCTCTTGCCTACTTCCTACAGACCCTGAGAAACACTATCTCAGTTTTATCTCTTTTGCCAACTCCCATTGTAAAGATTCACATTGTGTGTGATGGCATGTGGTGATTCTTTTAGGTAAGCGGGACTAGCTATCCAACCCACACGTTATAGGCTCCCTCATAACTGACTGGGCATTTCTATCACTCTTTTCATCCTGCCTGGGCTTTCTTCTCCAGAGGAAGAAAATGAGGACACATGCTCGATGCTGCATCTTACCTTTATTTCTGTTTTTCCCCTCAGTTACAGAGTGACATGCCTTCCTTTTCATGTATATCACATTCTCATTTACCCCACTCCTTTAAGTATAGAAGAAAATCTTTTATGATCGTCATGCTTGACTCTTGATATACCAATAAGAGCTTAAAGAATTTCAGTGTCTACCATTCTCTAATAAGCTTAGGGGTAGAAGGCCTCAAGGAAATGGAAATTGAATAGGAAATGAACACACACTGCTTTAATATTTTTAAAACATTATCTTTGTCACTTCTAGATCAATGGTTATGAATCTTTGTTGTTGTTCAGTCGCTCTGTCTTGTCTGACTTTTTGCAACCCATGCAGCACACCAGGCTTCCCTGTCCTTCAGAATCTCCCAGAGCTTGCTCAAACTCATGTCCATTGGGTCAGTGATGCCATCTGACCATCTCATCCTCTGTTGTCCCCATCTGCTCCTGCCTTCAATCTTTCCCAGCATCAGGGCTTTTTCTAATGAGTTGGCTCTGCATCAGGTGGCCAAAGTATCGGAGCTTCAGCATTCGTCCTTCCGATGAATATTCAGGATTGATTTTCTTTAGGAATGACTGGTTTGAAATCCTTGCTGTCCAAGGGATTCTCAAAAGAGTCTTCTCCAGCAACACAGTTTGAAAGCATCAATTGAGAAGGCGATGGCACCCCACTCCAGTACTCTTGCCTGGAAATTCCCATGGATGGAAGAGCCTGGTAGGCTGCAGTCCATGGGATCACAAAGAGTTGGATATGACTGAGCGACTTCCCTTTCACTTTTCACTTTTATGCATTGGAGAAGGAAANTTATAGGCTCCCTCATAACTGACTGGGCATTTCTATCACTCTTTTCATCCTGCCTGGGCTTTCTTCTCCAGAGGAAGAAAATGAGGACACATGCTCGATGCTGCATCTTACCTTTATTTCTGTTTTTCCCCTCAGTTACAGAGTGACATGCCTTCCTTTTCATGTATATCACATTCTCATTTACCCCACTCCTTTAAGTATAGAAGAAAATCTTTTATGATCGTCATGCTTGACTCTTGATATACCAATAAGAGCTTAAAGAATTTCAGTGTCTACCATTCTCTAATAAGCTTAGGGGTAGAAGGCCTCAAGGAAATGGAAATTGAATAGGAAATGAACACACACTGCTTTAATATTTTTAAAACATTATCTTTGTCACTTCTAGATCAATGGTTATGAATCTTTGTTGTTGTTCAGTCGCTCTGTCTTGTCTGACTTTTTGCAACCCATGCAGCACACCAGGCTTCCCTGTCCTTCAGAATCTCCCAGAGCTTGCTCAAACTCATGTCCATTGGGTCAGTGATGCCATCTGACCATCTCATCCTCTGTTGTCCCCATCTGCTCCTGCCTTCAATCTTTCCCAGCATCAGGGCTTTTTCTAATGAGTTGGCTCTGCATCAGGTGGCCAAAGTATCGGAGCTTCAGCATTCGTCCTTCCGATGAATATTCAGGATTGATTTTCTTTAGGAATGACTGGTTTGAAATCCTTGCTGTCCAAGGGATTCTCAAAAGAGTCTTCTCCAGCAACACAGTTTGAAAG
Source organism: Neotragus moschatus (assembly GCA_006410615.1). Lineage (NCBI taxonomy): Eukaryota > Metazoa > Chordata > Mammalia > Artiodactyla > Bovidae > Neotragus > Neotragus moschatus. Next base: position 707,118 of record SJYA01002245.1, read on the forward strand.
CATCAATTGAGAAGGCGATGGCACCCCACTCCAGTACTCTTGCCTGGAAATTCCCATGGATGGAAGAGCCTGGTAGGCTGCAGTCCATGGGATCACAAAGAGTTGGATATGACTGAGCGACTTCCCTTTCACTTTTCACTTTTATGCATTGGAGAAGGAAATGGCAACCCACTCCAGTGTTCTCGCCTGGAGAATCCCAGGGACGGGGGAACCTAGTGGGCTGCCGTCTATGGGGTCACACAGCGTCGGACTGAAGTGACTGAAGTGACTTAGCAGCAGCAGCAGCAGCAGCCTTCTTTATGGTCCAGCTCACATTCGTACATGACTACCGGAAAAAGCATAGCTTTGACAAGATGGTCTTTTGTAAGCAAAGTGATGTCTCTGCTGTGTAATATGCTGTCTAGGTTTGTCATAGATTTTCTTTCAAGGAGCAAGCATCTATGAATCCTGGCTGCATATTAAAATCACCAGTGAGAGAAGATATGGACTGGCTGGTAGTGGGGGAGAGGGGACTTGTTAATATACACTTATACTTAGAACCAGCCACAGAAAGTCAAATCAGAATATCAAATATTGATCAGTCTGATGGCGACAAAGTTTAAGTGAATCGCTGAGTGTCAGTTAGTCAATAAGTCTCACCCAGGAGGGTGCTCTTCCTTTCTCCAACACTTCTAAGCAGATCATGGTGCTAAACCAGCAACTTCTGTTGTTTTTGAAAAAATTATTTATTTGCTATTTATTTTTGGCTGAGTTTGCCTTTTGTTGCTGTGTGGGCTTTCTCGAGCTGCATTAAGTGGAGGTTGCTCTCTACTTGTGGTGTGCAGGCTTCTCATTACAGCAGCTACTCTTGTTGCGGAGCACGGGGTCTAGGCACGTGGGCTTCCATAGTTTCAGCTCAGTAGTTGTAGCTCACAGGCTCAGGGTGCAGGCTCAGAAGTTGTGACGCATGGGCTTAGGTGCTCCGTGGCATATGGGCTCTTCCTGGACCAGGGCTCAAATGTGTGTCCCCTGTGTTGGCAAGTGGATTGCTAACCACTGGACCACCAGGGAAGTTCTTTGTGTTTTTTTAAGAAATTATTTATTTGTGTGCTTATTTTTTTTTAGAAATTATTTATTTACTTACTTTGTTTTGGTTGTGCTGTTTCTATTCTTAAATAGATATGCAAACCAAATTTACAGTTTATTTAATGTTTACAGGGCAGTGTACAATAGTATATATATTTCACATACAACCTACAAAGAAAACAATTCAAGAGACAAATGCTCTCTTCATTTACTTCTTTATCCCTTACAACATTGTAGTGGAGTATTGTCACAATGGTTGGACTGTCAGGAGAAGGTTCTTTAAGAAAAAATGTCCTAGGTTCTCATTATAAAAAGAGCTAATCCCTATTGCCTACCAGGGCTTGTGGAGACAACTTCTTTCTCTGGTCACATCAGTGCTGCCTTTTGCCCCTGCCTTCATGTCCTCCCAGCTCCTCAAACTCATTTTCTCCACTTTCATATTTTCTCTGGAGTCACTTTCAAGCGTACCTGATGATCTTTCAGACTGTGGGGAGAAAATAGAGAAATTGAGCAGAGATATACAATGTAATAATTTTAACTAGTACCAGAGATCCCTGCATCCTGTATCAAAATTTGCAAGTAAAGGAAATACAACCATGTAACTGCTAACTTCCAATCACATCTAAAGGATAAGTGATATCTAAGGAATGCTCAAACTACCGCACAATTGCACTCATCTCACACGCCAGTAAAGTAATGCTCGAAATTCTCCAAGCCAGGCTTCAGCAATAAGTGAACCGTGAACTTTCAGATATTCAAGCTGGTTTTAGAAAAGGCAGAGGAACCAGAGATCAAATTGCCAACATCCGTTGGATCATCAAAAAAGCAAGACAGTTTCAGAAAAACATCTATTTCTGCTTTATTGACTATGCCAAAGCCTTTGACTGTGTGGATCACAATAAACTGTGGAAAATTCTGAAAGAGATGGGAGTACTAGGCCACCTGACCTGCTTCTTGAGAAACCTACATGCAGGTCAGGAAGCAAGAGTTAGAACTGGACATGGAACAACAGACTGGTTCCAAATAAGAAAAGGAGTACATCAAGGCTGTATATTGTCACCTTGCTTATTTAACTTATATGAAGAGTACATCATGAGAAACGTTGGGCTGGAAGAAGTACAAGCTGGAATCAAGATTGCTGGGAGAAATATCAATAACCTCAGATATGCAGATGACACCATTCTTACGGCAGAAAGTGAAGAGCAACTAAAAAGGCTCTTGATGAAAGTGAAGGCTTAAAGCTCAACATTCAGAAAACGAAGATCATGGCATCCAGTCCCATCACTTCATGGAAATAGATGGGGAAACAGTGGAAACAGTGTCAAACTTTATTTTGGGGGGCTCCAAAATCACTGCAGATGGTGATTGCAGCCATGAAATTAAAAGAGACTTACTCCTTGGAAGGAAAGTTATGACCAACCTAGATTGCATATTGAAAAGCAGAGACATTACTTTGCCAACAAAGGTCCTTCTAATCAAGATTATGGTTTTTCCAGTAGTCATGTATGGATGTGAGAGTTGGACTGTGAAGAAAGCTGAGCGCCGAAGAATTGATGCTTTTGAACTGTGGTATTGGAGAAGACTCTTGAGAGTCCCTTGGACTGCAAGGAGATCCAACCAGTCCATTCTAAAGGAGATCAGTCCTGGGTGTTCATTGGAAGGAATGATGCTAAAG
>SJYA01002245.1:709906-761430 GCA_006410615.1 Neotragus moschatus
ACCTGCCTCTTGAGGAATCTATATGCAGGTCAGGAAGCAACAGTTAGAACCAGACGTGGAACAACAGACTGGTTCTAAATAAGAAAAGGAGTACATCAAGGCTGTATATTGTCACCTTGCTTATTTAACTTATATGAAGAGTACATCATGAGAAACGTTGGACTGGAAGAAGTACAAGCTGGAATCAAGATTGCTGGGAGAAATATCAATAACCTCAGATATGCAGATGACACCATTCTTACGGCAGAAAGTGAAGAGCAACTAAAAAGGCTCTTGATGAAAGTGAAGGCTTAAAGCTCAACATTCAGAAAACGAAGATCATGGCATCCAGTCCCATCACTTCATGGAAATAGATGGGGAAACAGTGGAAACAGTGTCAAACTTTATTTTGGGGGGCTCCAAAATCACTGCAGATGGTGATTGCAGCCATGAAATTAAAAGAGACTTACTCCTTGGAAGGAAAGTTATGACCAACCTAGATTGCATATTGAAAAGCAGAGACATTACTTTGCCAACAAAGGTCCTTCTAATCAAGATTATGGTTTTTCCAGTAGTCATGTATGGATGTGAGAGTTGGACTGTGAAGAAAGCTGAGCGCCGAAGAATTGATGCTTTTGAACTGTGGTATTGGAGAAGACTCTTGAGAGTCCCTTGGACTGCAAGGAGATCCAACCAGTCCATTCTAAAGGAGATCAGTCCTGGGTGTTCATTGGAAGGAATGATGCTAAAGCTGAAATTCCAGTACTTTGGCCACTTCATGCGAAGAGTTGACTCACTGGAAAAGACTCTGATGCTGGGAGGGATTGGGGGCAGGAGGAGAAGGGGATGACAGAGGATGAGATGGCTGGATGGCATCACTGATTCAATGGATGTGAGTTTGAGTGAACTTCGGGAGATGGTGATGGACAGGGAGGCCTGGCGTGCTGTGATTTATGGGGTCGCAAAAAGACGGATATGACTGAGCGACTGAACTAAACTGAAGGACCTTCCTCCATTTAAGATCTCAAGTATTTTTTATCTCCTTTCTTCTGTTTCCTGATTTGTGTTTTCTCTCTCCCACCCTCTCTCTCTCTTTCCTATTCTTCTTCCTTCTCCTTCTCCCTCTTCCTTTTTCTTTCTCCCTCCCTCTTTTTCTCTTCTCCAAATAAGAAAGAAGCTTTAGAGCTCTTTGTTTCTTTGCAACGGAAAAATAAATGTGGCAAAATGATATTCCTGTGGTTGTCAAAACACAAGGAGCAAACGGTCCAAACTTTTCCTCCAACCCACCCTGTTTGAAAGGGGCTCACCTGTCTATGAAAAAGGAAAAAGAAAAGTTAGGAATTCTGAGAAGAAGCATGGTCTGTTGATTACCAGTTGCTTTCTTCATCTTCCACATTTTGACCACTAACTCCACTGCACATTTTGTCCATAGACAAACAAATATTCCAAGTCACTGGATGTCACAGATCCCTGTAGAACAATTGCTCTGGGATTTGAGCTGGTTCAACTGAATGCCATTGATTTTCACTTAGGAGATGCACTTAACTGTCTAGTAAGTGTCATCTCATCCAGAGAGGGTAGACTCTGAGGGAAGCTGAATGCAGATATTAGCTGGGGGCATCACCTCATTTGGTCTCTGGATACCCTTGCTCTGAATCTCTGAGGTTAGCAGCTAACACTACTTTCACATGCAAATCTCTTGTATTTCTTTTTCCCGTTTCTCTGGTAGTTTTTCTAGAATGATATCTGAAAACTTTTAAACTTAAGGTGTGAAAGAAAGCAGTGCCTTTTCTCACTGGATAACTGCCCAGAGAAGTGGCCGGGGCCATTTGGACAGGGCTGCTGGGGGCTTGTGTCATCACAGCGTTTACTCGGGTCCTGGAGAGTGAATGTGCACATCAGGAACTTTACACCCAAAGATTCCTTTGTCTCTCTGTTTTCCATTTCTAGCCTGGATGTGTAAATACCACTGAAGTGGACATTAAGAAGTCATCCAGAATGAGAAATCCACACAAAACACGAAAGGTAAAATCAACGTTTGTTGTGCTGATCTTGCAATGTGTTGTACTGTTTATGATCTCAGGTGGCCTCGGCCTGCAGTGGCTTAAAGTGGGGCTTCAGTTCCCCAGCCAGAGATTGAGGCCAGGTCGCAACAGTAAGAGCACAGCATCCTAGCCACTAAACCAGTGGTCAGTGACAAGGGCCCTGCCCCTTCAACTTTGCAGAAATGAATTTCCTGCGATGGAAAGTAGTGAAAAAAGTATTTAGAGAAAAAAAGAGTACGTTACGTGTGACTAGACACATGGGCAGACTCAGGAGAGTCCCTGAGTCATGCCCTCTTGGCAGTTTGAATTACTTTTATGGGGAATTTCTTCCTGGTTTATTTTGGCCAATCATTTTAATTCACCTGGTTTAAAGTCCATATTTGGGGTATCTAGGACCCTCCCATGTGTGTGCACACATCTCTTAGCCAAGATGGATTTCATAGAAAAGGCGTACGGGTAGAACATCCCTTGGCATCGCTCCCCTTTGGCCTCCAGGAGCCTTTCTGTGCATGTGTGGTCAAGGAAGTCTCCTGACTTCAAGAATGAGAAATATGTGCCCTAGGCAGGGCCCAGCCTCCCCACTTAATTGTCTGCTGCTCTCGTCTTGCATTTGCAGTCCACAGGGAATGAATCTCCAGTCACTTGACCCTGGAGGGAACTGGGGGGGCATCTACCTCCTGCCTCATTTAGAGGACCTCAACCACAAAAGCAAGAAACAAACGAAAAAACCCTCTTCTTCCATGTCATGAGTCCTTTATAGCATATTCCCTGCTCTTCCTTGTTCCTTGGCTAGAAGAAAACCTGGGGGTTCAAGCCCTGGACTTCTGTCAGTTCCTCTCTCACCAGGAAATAGACCCCGTCCTGATTCTCAAACACGTCAGGGTCTCAAGGTGTGGAGGTGGCTGTGACAGGAACAGGATGCTGAGAGGAGAGCCATTAGCAGAAAAGGTGTCTCTTTCAGAGCCCAGGAAATGAGGAAAAATAAATAGAGATTATCTGAGAACAAGTGGTACTCGTGAGAGACAGGCAGCGTTAGAGCAAAGTTTGAAGAAAAAGACATCATCATAAAAAGGTTTAATTATAGGTACTGTATGAAGACCACATTTTAATATCAAAATTTTGTGGCATAATTATAGGATCATGGCAGTAGGTTTAGGATCTCTTACATGAGGAAGTATGTAACAAAAACGAAGTGCTATCCTGAATTCAGTGACGTTTAATACACTCTTTTGAAAACACATAGCCGAAGTACCTACACTTTTTAAAGTAGCACATGCATATAGAAGGCGTTTCTTCTTTGGGCTTCCCCGTGGCCCAGGCAGTTATTATAGAAGATATTTTTCAATGGTAAAGAATCCGCCTGCAATGTAGGAGCCTCAGGAGATCTGGGTTTGATCCTTTGGTTGAGAAGGTTCCCTGGAGGAAGGCATGGCAACCCACTCCAGTATTCTTGCCAGAGAATCCCATGGACAGAGGAGCCTGGTGGCTACAGTCCATAGGCTCTCAAAGAGTCGGAAATGACTGAAGCCGCTTAGTGCACACACACAGATTCGTTTTGAACTTCCCTGGTGACTCAGATGGTAAGTAAGGAAGATATTTCTATTTATTCCACGAAAAATGACTGATGCACGTCAGGATATCTGGCCTATAGTAGTCACTCTGACGACACAGCCAAAGGTCAGTGCCACTAGATCCAACCATTCCTCAGAGTTTAAGACCTCCTCTTCCGTAGCTTGCTACTTATGCAGCGGTTTCTGGGATATGTGTCCAGGCAGCAGGTATTAAGCTTTTTCTGTAGTCTAATTTCTTAATGTCTTTTTCCTCCATCCCTAGAAATAAGCATGATAGTCAAAGGCCCCACTATGGTCCACGTACTTTTTTGTTGTTGTTGTTCTTTTAAAACTGTTTACCTTGATGTTAGGATAAAGAAGCCACAGGAAAAGTGCCATAAAATCCATTCAGGTGACGTGCTCAAAGCTTTTGGTCCTAGCATATCTCTGAGAAAGAGAGGCAAAGCCAGACCACAGCAAACCTGTTGGCCCCTCTCTCTCATGATCAGCCCTAGGCATTTCCTCTCACCCTCTGCTCACAGTGTGGCCTAGAGTACCGGGACGCTTTGTGATACCACAGTCAAACATGCAGTCAGCTAGTGCATTAAGTCACTTCTCACTACTTTCTGAATTTTGAGGAGTTCAAAATATATCACTTTGTGTCTGGTTTCCCCTATAAACACCAGCTGAGATGTGCTCTGAATCAGACGAGAAAGTATCTGGATTGATGAGATAGAACTTAAAGATTAATAAATTGTTTACACTGTCCCTGTAGCTCTGTACTCAGTGACGGTGTCTTACCAGTGCTTCATTGTTTTTGAAAACTTGGAAATCATTAGTTTTCCGTGTGGCTCTTCAGATACCATCAGCCCTCACTGAATGGTAGAAAAATATTGTCATAGCAAAGTGAAATGTTGTAAAGAGACGGAACCATGGAGCTCAACTCTATTGGTCTAGTTGGTAGCCTAATTTCCCGCGAATCAGTAATAGTCGAACTAGAGAGCTGTATAGTGCTAAAACCACTAGAGAAAAACAGACGTCCTGCAGGATGCAGAGAGCGTACATACCCTTGTTCTTAACAATGGGAGAATACTGATGTTCTCACCTCCTGATACATACATCTTTTCATCCTGAGAAGTACTGGATTTTCTTTAATTTTCGCCAATAGTGTTACTTTATGTAAAAGGTTATAGGACTCTAAGTCACATACTGGTTTGTCTTTAGAATTATCACCACTTGTGCTTTAGCTCATATTTGGCTAGGAACAGGAATGATCCATTCAATGAGCAGATTTAGCAAATCTCTGCTTTATGCTGGGTATGCACTGGTCTTTCATTATTCAAAAATAAGTGAGACAAGCACAGCCTTGCTCCCATAACGTACCGTCTTAATGAGAGTACACATACTGAGCAAGCAAACCAAACAAATGTATGTATGTATGTGATATATATACTAGTACATAACAATTGACAAACTTGTGTGTGGTATATATATGCTAGTATGCTCTGGCTATTCTAACAAAATGCTACGGCCTGCGGAGCTTAAACAATAGGAATTTATTTTCTTCCAGTTCTGGAGACTGGAAATCTGAGACCAAGGAGCTGGTAAGTTTGGTTCCTGAGGAGAGCTGTCCTTCTGGCCAGCAGATGGCCAGCTTGTTGTGTTCTCACGTGGCAGAGAGAGAGAACTCAGTGCTCCATCTCTTCTTTTTAAGGGTACCAGCTCCATAGGGCTAGGATCCCACCGTGCGATCCCACTTAACCTTGATACCTCCTTTCAGACCCCACCTCCAAATGCAATCAGAGTGGGCTGCAGCACAGGACTTTGGGAGGGACACAACTCAGTCATGTTATCAAGGGCATTTCAATGGTTCGTGATTCTACACTGTCACACCATTTTATTAACGAATAGCTTGGCAACAAGAACAAACCGTTTCAACAGACTGTGAAGACTTCACAGTTCTGTCCTTCAGGAGCAAGCAGTTCTGTGAGAGTCTAGACAGAAGGGGCAGAGGCCAGCCTGCCACCTGTGGAAGCTGCCTTCGCCTTCTGCTGTTAGTTGGCAAGTGTCCTTTGTCCCTGTGTGGTCGCCCTCTGTGCTATACTGAGGCTGGTAAGGAAGCGGAACCCCTGGACTGTACTTCATCTTTGAAAGCAAATACTGCCCTTAGTGGAGAGAGCTGCTCTTCCATTCTTTGGGATTCAGCTGTGATGATATCGCTTGTGATTATGTGTTGTAGAACAAAGGACATATATGTTAAGAATAGAAGACCAAGCGAGCTCCTTAAGTATTCATTTAGCACAGGTACCTGAAGAATATTAGGGTTTGGGACGTTATATTTAATTGTTTAATTTCAAATATATTTGTCAAATATGTGAAAAGAAGGCTGAGATGTATATCTGATTTGAAAGACTTTTGAATAGGTAGGGCTAACCAGTGTTTAAACCTGTCTTTTTATTTGAACATACTTTACTAAAATACAAAGAAATAAGTAAAGTGCATATCCTCAATTTTCTGTGAAGGAATGATAATGTAGCATAAGCAATAATACCTGGAGAAAGAAATGGCAATCCATTCCAGTATCCTTACTTGGAAAATGCCANTAACCAGTGTTTAAACCTGTCTTTTTATTTGAACATACTTTACTAAAATACAAAGAAATAAGTAAAGTGCATATCCTCAATTTTCTGTGAAGGAATGATAATGTAGCATAAGCAATAATACCTGGAGAAAGAAATGGCAATCCATTCCAGTATTCTTACTTGGAAAATGCCATGGACAGAGGAGCCTGGCAGGCTGGCCTGTGGGGTCGCAAAGAGTCAGACACGACTTAACAACTGAGCACAAGTGGAACTGAATCAGCCTAATCTAGGCAAATTTTAAGGGGCACTGTATACCTGACTTTCTTCATCTGATTCTAAAATTTTAGCTCTAATAAGTCAGGCTATGTTTGTATTATAGCCAAATTTCTCCAGAGAAACAGAACCAAAAATAAGGAGAAATATAGATATCTGTATGCGGAGAGAAAGAGAGAGAGATTTATTTTAAGGCACCGACTCACATGATTGTAAAAGGCTTGGCAAGTCCAAAATCTGATGAGGTAGGCCAACAAGCTAAGGATCCAGGGCAGAATTGCCATCTGTTGGCAGGATTTCCTCTTGCTTGGTTGGTGGAGGTCTTTTTGTTCTATTTAGGTCTTCAACTGATTGGATGCAACTGCATTATTGAAAATATTCTGCTTTACTCAAGATCCACTTATTTAAGTTTTAATCTCACCCAAAAATCATGCTTATAAAACATCTGAAATAATGTCTGATCCAATATCTGAGCACCATGGTCCAGTCAAGTTAACACATAAGATCACCCTTCTATATGACAATTGCTAGAAGAGGTCCTGCTGCTGCTGCTGCTGCTGCTAAGTCGCTTCAGTCGTGTCCGACTCTGTGTGACCCCATAGACCGCAGCCCAGCAGGCTCCCCCATCCCTGGGATTCTCCAGGCAAGAACACTGGAGTGGGTTGCCATTTCCTTCTCCAATGCATGAAAGTGAAAAATGAAAGTGAAGTCGTTCAGTTGTGTCTGACCCTCAGTGACCCCATGGACTGCAGCCTTCCAGGCTCCTCCATCCATGGGATTTTCCAGGCAAGAGTACTGGAGTGGGGTGCCGTCACCTTCTCCAAGAAGAGGTCCTAAAACAACACAAAACATAAGGAAAAATGACAAAAGCATTTGTGCTTACATGACTGCAGCCGCACTTCAGATCGTGTCCTGTAACTCTAGAACCCACATTTCAAAACAACAGTAAGTTGTTTACTGTCTCATTATCTTTCGTTCCTCTGTTACTTGCATTTGGACATTATGGCATGTAATATTTTAGTTAACAGCTAAAGTGCACATCCTGGAAGAACAGTTAGCAAATTCATGATTAATGCCTAGTTTTCCTGCTATTAATGCAGTGGTTATAGCCGTTTATACTTTAAAAGATTGGTATTTCTTTACTTTCATACGCCAAATGTGAAAATTTAAATTTTAATGTGTTACATAACAGAATAAACTATTCATATCTTAGTGCAGCACAAAAGTGTTTTAAGTAAGAAGTACAATACCTTTGCAGGCAAGAGAAGCTCTGCTCAAAATAGATGAAAGGGGAATATTCTAAAACCTTAGGAATAGGCAAGGAGTTAGCCTAGATAGTCTTGGATGCAGAGACTTGGACTCTGGCAAACTTTCTCTGTCAATCTTCCTTAGTCTCTTTTCACTGCTCTCTCTCTGCACTGGCTTCTTCCACATGGCATCGGACATAGTCTTAATCATTCTCCAGTCAAGCTGAGTATCCCCCCTTCTCCACCCATCACCAGTTAGAAAAACCCCAGATATTGCACTCCACATAAAAAAGCATAGAAACTTCCTCCACTCTTTAGTTCTTAAAGTCCCTTCTCCTTGACCAAAAATAAAGGAAAGAATTTTCTTATCTCTTCTGAGATATAAAAGGAGATTACGTATGAACAGATTTATGTAGAAAGTCAAATCTGTTTCATTTAATGAATAACCTATTCAGTATTCATTAGAATGTTACTGTATATCCAGGCACCCTGCAGAACAACAACAACAAAAAGGTGTTATAAGTCAAAGCATTTTGGTTTAGTAATTATCTTTGCTATTAAAACTCAAAGTGGATCCAAATTAGTTAACTTAATTTTCCTCATCTGCAAATATTAAAACGCTGAGACAATTCTATTTCTCTTTCTCTCTAGCCCTATCTGCTCTATGCCAAGATTTCTAATATATTTCTGTTTTCTTAAAGGTGCAAATCCTTTTACACTGCAAATGATCCTCATAACTTATTGGCCAAAATAGGATCAATTTTCATACCTCTTTTATGCATAAAGTAAACCCTGAGCATAAAATTGCATTATTTGTGGCTATTTTCACTCTAGCCAAGAATCAAAGTTAGATGCTATTACTGATCCCCAGAATATGAAAGGTATCCTGAGTGAGGAAAGAGAGAATTCATGATGTTTACTTACATGTAAGACAAAAAAGGAAACGTCCCAGTAACCTCAGAACCAGTGGCCAGGCTGCTGGAAGACTATTTGAAACAGCACCGCCCAATGGTTTGAGTGTTTTATGGACCTTCAGGATGATCCTGGGAAATGCATGGATATTGAAATAATCATAGAAATGTAGAGATAGAAGGTAATTTATTAATTATTTTACTTCTTTGTCACCGTAAATTGTGGTATTTTTCTAGCGCTTTTTAAAATTATTTTAAATCTTAACCAACAAACTCACTGTTAGAACTGTCAGCTGTCTTGTCTTTAAAACATTTTTATATGAACTAGAGATTCTTATTAAAGAACTTTAAGTAACTAAGCCAAGGTTAAGTGAAAATGGAAAGTTTAAACCTTTAGATGTCTTTTTAATTTTCTTTATCAAAAATTAGTATGATACAACTAAAAAAACAGCAGACATTGGAAAGTATAATTGTTTCGTAATTGGTGGTCTTTTACTCCACTAATTTTAAAATACCCATCTCAACTGTTACTCTGGAGTTCAGAGGGTTATGTTATTTAATCACCCTCAAACACAACTAGTTCATGCAGACCTTTCGTTTCTTCAGTGAAAATTAAGTCTCCTAGAATTCCAGGTACTGTACTCTTGCCATTCTTTTCTTTCATAATACTTATCACAGTTTTAATCATATGTTTATTTATGTGATTCTCTGTGTAACCATTAGGTCCAAGGAAGGAGGAAGCATACCTATTTTTATTTACATCTATATCCCTAATGCTTAACAATTATATACAGCATATAATAGGTGTTTGGTACATGTTGAATGAATGATAGAAGGAAAGAAAAAGATAGTTCAAGCCATTTAGTTCAGTCCAGTTGGTGATTAACTGACATCATGTGTGCTAGTCCTTGGGTTGAAATGTATGCCCAGTAACAAGAATTGAGTTTCAAGGAGGTTGGAGCTATGTCCAAAGAGGGAAAACTGAAGTACTTACCAAAGACAGTCAGAAAACCAAGTCAAATATGTTAAAGATGGGCTAAGAGCAAAATAGTGGGAACTCACAAGGGAAAAGGGCCCAGGTACAGAGCCAAAAGGTTAGCATTAAGAAGAGGTGGAATCCAAGTGAAAACAGGTCAGTTAACAGGATAAATTCAAATTTAGAGCTACTGGTAAGGTTGGTGATGGGCCTGAAAATTGGCTTGGTTAAACATCTACCCTATTCTGATTTCAATAGCTTCTTTCCACTATTTGGCAACGTTAATTCTGTAGGGACTTGTGAAACTTTGTCATGTTCTCCTCCATCCTCATGTCCGAAGAAAAAGTGCTTAGTAGCTAACATTAAATTCTTTATTTTAAAGTAACAGTGCTTTAATATTAAAGAAAAAGTAATTTGGCCTCTCCCTTGAGTTGACATGTAAGATGTCTCACCTTCAGTTAGGGATGAATTTTTGTTCTTGGAGTCTCCAGATTTTTGTTTATATTTACTAAGCAATGGGTCTTTCCCAAAAAAAGATCATTCCTGAATAGTAGGGTTCACCTTTTACAAAATAGTAAAGAAGCACTGGGATATTAAGAATTTCAAAGATGTACAAAACCTTAGGGGTCACTGACATTAGTAAATGGCACCTACTGAAACCAAATGACAAGGTCAGTATTGTGAGGTAAATAAACCAATGTTGAGCTGGGAAGGTTGGAACACTCTGGTGTGTCTTTGATGATACCATCAGAGACAAAATCAGCAATGGAATTCTTAACCGAGTTTCTCTCCTTATTACTCCATTCCTTTCCTATGTAAAACAACTAGGTTATTTTTACCCTTTTTGCCTTATTACATTTTTATTCTGTTATATATCTACCTCTATTTTATTCTGAAATTAATACTTATTAGATACTCTGTTGTGCTGTCATTTCCTAAATTAGTATTCTCAGCTCACCCCATATTTTATCACAGTTACCTAGTTTTATTCATATAGTCAATTATTCTGTCAGTTAATAATACAGCCACATATTTTTTCCAAAAACTCTGTGCTTTCATTTTAGATTCGTATGACATTTACGGTAGCAGTGCCTTTTGAATTTTGATAAGCTTAATCCAATATGCAGCAAAGTTTTGAGTTACCTTAATGAATATATAACACAAAATTACCTTTTAGCAAGTCTGTGAATATAAATGTAACTTTCTCTTAACATACTTCTTTTTTATTTTAATATAGTCTGTCTATGGTCTACAAAATGATATTAGAAGTCACAGTCCTACCCACACACCCACACCAGAAACTAAACCTCCAACAGAAGATGAGTTACAACAACAGGTGGGTCAGCCTATAATAATGGTTGACAGAGTAGATGGTCTACAGAGTAGCCAGTATGAAGACCAGGTGCTGATGTTAATAGGAGATATTTTAAAAATTGATTCATAGGATTGTATTTAAAATGTAATTTTAAGATATGTATTCTCTTGAAGATTTATTAGTATAAGGAGATGGTTTTCAAAATTCTTCCCCTGATATTTCTCCAAATCCTTTTTCCTCTAACTAATTTTTAAAAATCACACACACTGACTCATAGATGATTCCATTATTGAGTTAGTTTATATTCTATAATTCTGTTCTAAAAAATGAGAAGACAATAGGTTGGTGACATTTAGGTCATGTGTTTTCCACCTCCAATCATGTGATGTAATCTCCACAAAAGGGTGCTCAACCTTGTTTCTGCAGTACTGGTCTCTAGAATCCTCTTGAAGTTTTTCCTCATTAGCACTGATGAGCAGATATATTGCTTCTTGGTATAGCAATGGTATAAATTGCTTCTTGTTGCATCTGTTGATGAATAAATAGCTTTGGCTGCCATATTTCAAAGGCAGTACCAAGTGTCTCATATCAGTTCATCATAAATCTCTTGGTTAGTTGTCATGAGACTTTTTCTCCTTTTGTTTATTTCTTCCTACCAACTATATAATACATACCTTTTCTAGTATATTTATAATCGCCTTGAAGGAAAAGTAACTCAGAGAGTTTTAAATTTCCACATGTTATTATGTCCATGTGAGAATTTGCTCTGAAATGTTGATAAAGTTATTCTTAAAACAAATATCATTGATGCCTTTGTTAGGCTAGTATTAGGAAGCAGGGTTTATCTTGAAATTAGAGTAACAAATAGCAAATACATTTATTTTCTGAATTCACTGTTTGATGAAGAAATGTGATTCTGATTTGGATAATCACCATGAATAAATGCTTAAAATTTCTATAATACTTTAAAAATAAAGTTATTTTGCTGATGTGGGCAGAATGTTTAACTTCATTGCTGTTCTAAAGCAATACTGGTTATGTGTTTATGGTCAAATAGAGTTTAATTTTTATTAACTCTTTCAGAGCCCTCATGTTTGAGCTTTTCTATAGACTGAAATTTTCCTGTCTAGAACATATTCTTGTTTAGAATTACTCAATCTATTAGAGTTTAGAGTTGAAAATTGGAGAATGTCACTACTTACGTAACTACTTATCTCTTTTTTTCAGATAAAGTATTGGCAAATACAGTTAGATAGACATCGGTTAAAAATGTCAAAAGTTGCTGATAGGTAAGTATTGCAAGATGCCCATATAAATTAAAAAATGTTCAGATGACAATTAAATGTGTTCGGTATGAACTGGTGGGAGGAGAACTGATATAATTCGAACCCTGTAAGAAATATTATTTTCTTTTCCCTTTTGAACATAGAAAATTTTCACAGAGCTCTTTTGTTGCACTTCAAATGACAGAATGATCATTATTATCTTAGGTCTCTAGAGGCCCAATCTTTGTGCAACCACAATCAAATACAGAAGATAATTTCAAGGAATTGAATCTTTTCACTTCTGCTAGGAGAAATAAAACTCAATTCATTAAGTTACTTATTGGCAGCTTAGAAACTTTCTGTTAATTCTTCTTAACATTTACACTACTCAGTTACTTTATGACTTCAGAATTTGAATTAAGCTTAGATTTTTACATATTTTCTTCATTTAAATCTGTTAAGACATTTATATTCCGCACTTTGAGGCATTGCCAAATCTTACCTCTCCAATGTTTTTCCTCTACTTTCTCCCTTTATTTTGTTTTAAAAACAGATATTTTCCCCCAAAAGCGTGTTGTAAGTGTTCCCCCTTTATCTAATTCCTGTAAANGTTACTTTATGACTTCAGAATTTGAATTAAGCTTAGATTTTTACATATTTTCTTCATTTAAATCTGTTAAGACATTTATATTCCGCACTTTGAGGCATTGCCAAATCTTACCTCTCCAATGTTTTTCCTCTACTTTCTCCCTTTATTTTGTTTTAAAAACAGATATTTTCCCCCAAAAGCGTGTTGTAAGTGTTCCCCCTTTATCTAATTCCTGTAAAATACTTTTGACAAAAATTGCCTTTTAACCCCTTCTCCAAGTTGAGCTAAAATCTGTTCTGCTGTGGGTAGGCTAGTTGACCAAGGGTTGGAATTGCTCCTTGGCACTTCCTTCTAAAAAGCAGACCTTTTCCATTTTGTCTCATTTTAATGACATTAAAATGTCTCATTTTAATTCATATTGCTAAGGCATTGGGAAAGATGGAATCCTTAACCACGTTTATCTTCAAAGACGCATGCAAACTGCTATCAGATTTTATTCTATAAGCAAGCAAGAATTCCTTGGCCAGGTGTTTTTATAGTGTGTCCCTTACAAAGATCACTTTTACCTCAACCAGAAAACTAAAGAAAATGAAAATGTTTCTTTTTCCTCAAGTCTGCTAAGTTACACAGAACAGTATGTAGAATACGACCCGTTTCTTGTGCCACCTGACCCTTCCAACCCATGGTTGTCTGATGATACTACCTTCTGGGAACTTGAAGCAAGGTAAGTGACATTTTCTCTTCCTTCCAAATATTTCACTTATCTCTGGATTTGAGTGATATAAAAAGAATCCTATAGCTGACTAATTGTAAAAGTAAATTTACTCTGTGTTTACATTAACCACGATATAAAGCTCTTGTTCAAGGCAATGGTTTTTGAAACTTAGATGTTTGCATTATATTAGATTTGCATTTCCAGAAAAACTGGCACAAAAAAATCAGATGTGCAAGGGTTTCAAGGTCGACTAGTTAGAATCTTTAGTTCTTAAAATTTAGGTCATTGTTTTTAGCTTCCTTGAAAATCCACATAGCCACAAAGGCCCATCTATTCAAGTAAAATAAATGCTAACTCCATACTTACTTAAGCCCAATACAAGTATGATGCCTTTATAAATTCTGTTTTGGAGCAAAATGAATTTACCATAAACACTCTAAGAGAAACTGACAAGTGTCTGACTTCTTAAGAAAACCAGAACACAATTTAAGACTCCCTGGTTTCTTTCATCAGCTATATAAGAGAAGAATTATATCACCAATCTTGGTAGAGTCATAAAAAGATCACTGCATACCCCTCTCAGAGTGAGGATTTAGTATTCTGTAGCATTTAGCTAGATTACATTTATGGACCTCCTCTTGCTTTTATGTCCGTTCAGTGGTTCTCAAATGCTTGACAAATATATATCTCTTCATCCATAAGTTCTCAGTTTTATAGATGTGAAAGTTGGAATCCCAAAATGTTGTGACTCAGCCAGGACTATGTCACACATTTAATCAACAACAAAGTCATAAACCAGGATGTAAGCCTTTTGATTCTCAATGCATTTTCCTCCAATACAATGTGCCACCATGAGACTTCATAGTGTAGTGGTTAAGAAATTGAGCCCTGGGGTCAGAATGTCTGGAATATTACCTCTGTGACACTGGAAAGTTATAACCCTCTATCCTTGACTTCTTCATTTATAAAATAAGAATTATAATAGTACCCATCTCAAAGTTGCTGAAGAAATCTAAAAGAGAAGCCATCTCTTGTCATTTAATGCTTAATAAATGTTAGACCTTATTATTAATGCCTAACTTTCATCTCACTATAATTTCATGCAGAGTCATCAATCAGAGGTGTTTTTTTTTTTTCCTGAAAAATATGTTAAAGGTGGGAGCTTCAAAGAATATATGATTTTGAGAGGAAATATAATAGCAGAATATAGAATTTATAATGAAAGGAATATATTTGGCTTTGTTTTTTTTTTTTTTTTTTTTCTATAGCAAAGAACCAAGTCAGCAGAGGGTAAAACGATGGGGTTTTGGCATGGATGAAGCATTGAAAGACCCAGTCGGGAGAGAACAGTTCCTTAAATTTCTAGAGTCAGAATTCAGCTCAGAAAACTTAAGGTAAGACATGCTGTTTGAATCTCATATTCTAAGCAAGAGTGACCTTCTTATGATGAGTCTGGTGATTTTGCACTCGGCAGACCAGTTACTATCCCACCAACATCATGATGAAGCTATGGACCTATTGAATTTCTGCCTCTTGATAGAGGAAGAAAAGATAATGAAGGCAAAGCACTTGTCCAATATTATCACTTCTTCATAATGGTTTATTTTACACTGTCTCCTGATCTTTTAACTATGTAAATCTGATGCATTTGAAATGGACTGCATAAAGAGATATCAGACTAGTACTTGGCAAAGCAAAGAATCATCAATAATGCACATGTAGTTTAATTAAAATATCACCTATTTATCATACTGGTCTGCATTGCATCTCAAGTAAGATCTAGAAAAAGAAATCGAGTGCCTGTATAAAATAACTGGAAACAAAATGATGGAGGCAGTGCATTTACTTTGTACATTTAAACACAGCCTCAGGGCAGTTGAGAGCAGTACCAGATTGAGCTGTTCGTGTCTGCTAGAGAGGTGTGTATCCTGCTTATCTGTTGTAAACATCATCCTTACATATTTTTGAAATTTTTCTGACTTAAGAGGCACCTGGAAATTAAATTTTTAAATGTGAGACACTGAAATAGATTTTAACAGCTCTAAGATCACTGAAGTGAGCGATAACTTTCCACTACATAAAACGGTTTTTCCACAAGCTCTTTCATTCAGTATTCTTTTGAAATGAAACTCTCTAATTTACTTTCCCATGACTTATTCAGTCCTGTGAAATCCATTTAGAGAAAGTTGCCAGTATTCCTTTATTTTCACTACAACTTAACAGTTCCAGAATCATCACATTCTTTGCAGGAGATTTAATAGATACCCAAACCAAACCATTTAGAAGAACATAGAATTTTGACTAATGTCCCATGGATTAAGCAAGTTGACCACAGGCAGAATCTGGAGAAATTTAATTCTGCCTGTCATAGGTTTCAGGGACGCAGCTTCCTATTCTTTTTCAAGTTTATTGAAACTTGAAAGCCTCTTGACCAGGGTTTCAAGAGGTCTGTAGGTGCTAAGGATTTTTTTGGACCTAAATAATATTTTCTGTCATAAGGTCACATCATCAGTTATTGAGTACAAGAATGCTTTAGAAAATAAAGCATAGATAAATCTAGTTTTAGTCTTTTATGGAGTTTCCTCTAATTCTCTATGTTTTTGAAAAAAAAAAATGCTATCATCATGGGTTTCATGATAAAGAAATAAATAAGCAGTACTTCACCATTATCACCCAATCAAATAAAAATCCTTCCTGATTTTATTAGAAGTATAGCTTACGTGTGAATACAAAAATGAAAACAGATCACAACACAAAAGGATGATTGTTAGATCTGAGAAATACAGGAGAATGGCAAACCCAGAGGGAGAGATCACTCAAAGCCTCAGGGAAATAGCTTCCAGCTGAAACCTGGATGATAAACAGATAACCAGGTGAAAAAGGAAGAGGAAAGAGGCTTTGGGACTAAAAGATTAGCATGTGCAAACTCTCTTTCATGAATGAAATTGATCACTGCTGATTTTTTCCATGCCTTATCTTATTTCCATTTTTATTTCAATAATCAGTCGTGTCCGACTCCTTGAGACCCCATGAACTGTAGCCCACCAGGCTCCTCAGTCCATGGAATTTTCCAGGCAAGAGTACTGGAGTGGGTTGCCATTTCCTTCTCCAGAGGATCTTCCCAACCCAGGGATCAAACCCGGGTCTCCCGCACTGCAGGCAGATGCTTTAACCTCTAAGCCACCAGGGAAGCCCTCAATAATCCTATAACACACTAAATTGCCTGATAAATAATTGCATATATGAAATATTACACATTTCATTGGGCTTTCTGCCCTATATTTTGAAAACACAGAATCATTGCATTTGAAGTATTCCCAGCCCTAATTCTATAGAGCTTGGATATTTCATATTTTTATGGAAGAAATGTTTAGTTCTGGAGAGGTAACTGTATATATTTTTGCAGCCTGGAATCTCCCTTTCCCATTTCTTCCTTTAATTTAAATGGTCCATGTATATGTCCTTCCCTGCTGTGTTAGGAAAATAGGGGCTGGATATACCAAGAATCAGAGGCTATATACAAATGTTGCAAATAAACAGCAGACATAAGTATCTACCAAACGCTATTTTTAATTTTGGTCTAAACTGATCATTTGGAAATGGATTTACTGTGTTTAATTAGAATGATTTCTTAAATCTGAACTAAATTGCTTTTAAAGTCCTTTTTGTCTTTTTAAGTGTTATAATCTGTTAATATTTTATTGCATGTTATGTTGAAATAAAACAAAGTTATATAAAAAAGAAACATTACATATTTCTTATGTAGTCACATATATATTTCTTGAGTATATACTGTAAGTCTGCTATATGTTTCCCTACTAAGAACAGATAGATATAGATATCAAGTCTTGAACACCTAGTATATGCCGTGTGTGTGTGTGCTTAGTCGCTTCAGTTGTGTCCACTCTTTGCAGCCCTAGGGACTGTAGCTCGCCACTCTGTCCATGGGATTCTCCAGGCAAGAATCCTGGAGTGGGTTGCCATGCCCTCCTCCAGGGCATCTTCCCAACCCAGGGATTAAACCCGCACCTCCTGTGTCTCCTGCATTGCAGGCAGGTTTGTGACCCACAGAGCCACCTGCGAAGTCCAGTGTATGCCATGCCATGTTATGCTTTATATTCACCACTTTTATAAGTATGCCATGCCATATTTTGTATTTATTGTTTCTGATTATCATTCAACTAATCATCACTTCAAACATAAAATTTAAATATTAATATCCTTGCCCCATTTGACAGGCAAGCAAAATATGAATAGAAGAAGTTAAGCATCTTTACAAGTCAGATTGCTAATAATTGCCATCCTAGGCTTTCTATAAACCAATACTAAGCTTCTGTCCACTGCTCTTCCTGTTTCTGCCTAGGTATCTGGTGTCACAGACAAGAGAGACAAAACAGTCCATTTAACCAGCAGGGCTAATTACACCTAAACACATCTCAATGCATCTTATTTAGCATCTGCTATTTATGGAAGTATGGCACTCATGTGAGCGTTTTCTTCAGGTATTGAGACAAAAAAATAGTCAAGAAATACTGCTCATTGATAAGTACTTATTTCTCAAATAGAGCTTCTATTCTCACTTGGTGTGCTTTTGCTCATTCCTCTTTCAGGTAAACAGAGTAAGTACCAAGTAAATTCAGTAATATGAGAGTTATATAATATGAGTGCCTAAAAATATCTCAAGCACTTCAAAAGTGCCCTTTACATAATTTATCTCATTTTACTTAATGGAAACCCAGAGAGATAGGCATTATTATCCCATTTTACTGATGAAAAAAAATCAAGGCTCAATAACATTAAGATAATTCCTCATATTCCAGCTTTCATATATTAAGGGGGGAGTGGAGTTTTAGTGAGTTCCCTTTACATTCTACTAAATTATTGCAATGATGACTATGCTGAGGAGAAGAAAAACAATGATGCATTTAGTGAGGCATTCAAGAGAGTGCTTTTGAGAATGTCATCTGCTGCAGATCTGGGAGCAAACCCTATATATGGCACTCACAGCGGGCAACTTAAATAAGTGACTTAGTCTTCATATATTCAGTTTCCTCTGAAGTGGGGAAAATATTAGCACATACTCTATAAAGTTGAAGGGATTGCATGTTTTAACATAGCTAAATCACCTAGAATAGAGCCTGCACTTACAGTAGGTGCTGTTATTATTACCTCCTCAGCCCTTTGATATCTCATCTATAATTTCAAGTCTATTTAAGATGACACTGCGTCTGTGTAGCCTTCCTAGAATTCCCTTTTCCAACACAGTAGTTGCCCCAGCAGAGGGGCTCCTTCCTACTCAGCATTCCCAGACTGTCTGGTTTGTGCCTATTCCTTGAGAATCTCTCATCTGCTTTCCTTGTATTATGGTCATTTGAACGGTGTATCTTTGCTAGTTCAAGAACAAAGATATTCCTTTTATCTGTATGTTCAAAGAGTGCTGCAATGAACTTCTTGTTATTGTCGTTCAGTCTCTTAAGTCATGTCCAACTCTTTGAAACACCATAGACTTCCCTGTCCTTCACTATCTCCCAGAGTCCACTCAAGCTGATATCCATAGATTGGGTGATGCCATTCAACATCTCATCCTCTGTCGCCCCCTTCTCCTGCCCTCAGTCTTTGCCAGCATCAGGGTCTTTTCCAAAGTGTTGGCTCTTTGCATCAAGTGGCCAAAGTATTGGAGTCTCAGCTTCAGCATCAGCCCTTCCAATGAATATTCAGGGTTGATTTCCTTTAGGACTAACTGGTTTGATCTCCTTGCAGTCCAAAGCAGTGACTCTGAAGAGACTTCTCCAGCACCACAGTTCAGAAGCATCAGTTCTTCAGCTCTCAGCCTTCTTTGTGGTCTAACTCTCACATCCATACATGACTACTGGAAAAACCATAGCTTTGCCTATTCAGACCTTTGTCAGCAAAGTGATGTCTCAGCTTTTTAATATGCATCAATTATAACTCTTAGGCTCCCTCAGATTGCACATAGCATTCCTACCAGATTGCACATTGTCAGAACCTGTATTTAAAAAAGAAATGGTCTTGACCCTTGCCTTCTGAAAGCAAAAAACATTTAAGATATAGTCCATATTGGATTATCTACTGATACCTGTCTATAGGAAAATGGTACCTAGAAACGGGAAAATTATTAGATTAAGTAATATTTGATATTCTAATTCTAGCTCAACTGCTTTATTACTTATTTTTTCGAACTTTCCTTAATCCCTAAGTTTAAAACGTAATAGTTATGAAGGTACTGCCTATCCCCTTCTACTTCTGTTAAAACTCTATAGCCTATGTTGCGTGTTAGTTGCTCAATCACATCAAACCCAGGTCTGCTGCATTGCAAGCAGACTCTTTACAATCTGAGCCACCAGAGAATGCCCTGTAGCTTGTAGTGATTCATCTCTGTGGTCATGTTCTCCATATCAAAATCACATCTGGCCCTTATTGAGGATAACAGATCTAGTACTTCCTTTTTCAAGTGTCCTTTTTGTTTGTTTAAAGACACTATTATGACATACATATTCATGTTTCATCATTATTTCTAGGTCTAAACAAAAAGATATAATATAGGGCAAAATTGTAAAAACTGAAACCCATTAATATGATGTGACTTTTTATTAGTCTTTGCTGTTTGCTTTTATCAACCAGAATATGTCCTGGTGTTCTTTCCTTTCAGGATAGACTATATTCTATACAGAAGGATATAAAATATATATTTTATATTTAGAAGTAGGTCAATATTATTTTTTCCAGAGCTTCTGAATTGCTATGATGCCTCTGCAGATTTAAGCCTTTTGAACAATTACATATGAAAGCTTGCTGCTTCTGTCATTTCATAAGTCTCGGAATTAAATAGCCTAAAATTAGTTACTTGCCCTGATTTCTCCAGCTAGGGCATTTTCTAATCTTTGTCCAGGCCTCTTTTCATTCCAGTAAAGCTTCATGGTAATTCCCTTACCAGGTAAAGCAGAAAATCCTCTCCATACTAACCCCTCATTGCTCAAATGGACAAAAGAGTCAAAAAATAGAGTATGTGGTGTACTTTATGCCCCCAGTCAGATGATCCGTGTCACTCCCTCTAAATCCCTTCAAACTCCTCTTCCGGTCTGACAAAAGGTTCTTTAGTACTGCTACATTGTTTCAGTAAAAATTTGAGGTTGTGTGGAATCAGGTCCCGGCAGGTCTCCCTTTCAGTGTGTGTGTGTGCCTAGTGGCTCAGTGGTGTTTGACTCTTTTTGACCCCATGGACTATAGTCTGCTAGGCTCCTCGTCTGACCCACCTGGGAAGCCCCTGATTTTCAGAGAACACCTAAAAAGGATTGTTTTCAATATTTCCTTTCCCCAAATGTTATATCTTTGAATACAACTAATAAAAAAATCAGTAGAAACCTGTTTCTGGATGCCCTCAGAGAAAATTAGCTTATTATTATGCCTCACTGTGAATTATATGATGTCAGTATTTTAAGAATTTTCAGATTATGAGACATCAGACATCAGATTATGTCTCATTTTGTGTAGATTCTGGCTAGCAGTGGAGGACCTGAAGAAAAGGCCTATTAGAGAAGTTCCCTCTCGAGTTCAGGAAATATGGCAAGAATTTCTGGCTCCAGGAGCCCCCAGTGCTATTAACTTGGATTCTAAGAGCTATGACAAAACCACACAGAATGTGAAGGAGCCCGGACGATACACTTTTGAGGATGCTCAGGTTGGTACATGGATGGAACTCACATTGCATCACAGATGTGCTCCTGAGAAGTTGAAAGTTGAGATACTTTTATTTTATTTTCATTATAATCTGTGGCTATGTCTAACATTTTCAATTTAGGGGTGTGTGTGTGTGTGTGTGTGTGTGTTCCCATGCACACGCACTAAGTCGCTCACTCATGTCTGACTCTGCGACCCCATAGACTGTAGCTGCCAGGATCCTCCATCCATAGGGATTCTCCAAGCAAGAATACTGAAGTGGGTTGCCATGCCCTATTCCAGGGGATCTTCCCAACCCAGGGATCAAACCCAGGTCTACTACATTGTAGGTGGATTCTTTACCATCTGAGCCACCAAGGAAGCTGTATGTAAAACAACTAAATGATCTATAAGAAAACGGAGATACTTTAAAAAGAAGAGTTTTTAAAGCCTGGGGGTTTTTGTAAATTTGAATGTTTTTACAAGAAAATTTCTTGAAGGGAAATATTTTAAATATTTGAAAGCTTTTTACTTTAGTTTCAACTCTGATACCTCAGTAACACATACTTGAACTCTTTAACTTATCTTCTAATATGGAGAGTCTGAGATTCTGACCTTCCTAAATGATGTATTATTATGAATAGTCAGAACTAAATTAAATTAGCTTAAAGTTATGTAAAACTCAAACCAGTTTTGTCTCTGATGACACAATGAAACAGTAAAAACCAGTTTTGTCTCTGATGACAAACTGAAACAGTAACTTTAGGCATTTTAAAATTTTTTCAAATTATTTTTTTAGTCTACAAAAAGAAGAAAAAATGAAATTGATATTAAGATATTAACTTCCTAAGACATAGTTTTATTTAAGTGTATTTTTTTTTTCCCTGAAACTGGATATAGCTGTCTCCTTAAAAGTCATTTTAATTTCTACTTTCTCTTAAAAAGTATGCTGTGCTCAAGAGGAAAAATAAATGTGTAATGAGAGGATATCATTTCCTAATGATGTGTTGAAATTGGCTTTTAAACCTGAACAAACATGTTTCATAATTTCTTAAAACCTCTTTTAGAGAAGGATGTTAGCTCTAAAAAGTGTCTTATTTTTTAAATAGCTATGTTACTAAGAGAAAATATAGAAGATGAAGCATGAGGTACAGAAATTTCCTTCCTTATTTTTACTCTCCGTATAAAATATATTTATCACTGGCTTTGGTTTAAAAAGAAATGAGCCACTGTGCAGGAAACTAACACAGGTTGAAACAGCCAACCAGAAACCCATTCATTCACCCTGGCTCTGCCATGGTCTTCCATGTGGAAATAATTACATTTCGTGGAGACACATGAGAGACAGCAGGAGGAAAATTCTGTTGCTTATTTCTCTGCTATTTTATCTTTCTTTCAATTCAAGATAAACTTTCAAGCATTTTTGTAGAGTCAACAATGTATAAAATATTTGGAATGACCTTCCCAAAAGTCTTAAAAAGAACATTTCTTTGTTATCTGTGTCATTGAAAAATATTTCTGCTTAATGCGTCTTCAATAAAAGGAAAAGGCATAATTTTCTATAGAAAATATTACCACGTGACCATAGGCTTTTTTCAGTCAACCTCAGCTATTTAATCCCAGTTTTTTGTGGGTTTATAAACCCTATATTCAAAAATATAATAATAAAAATTCTTGCCACTGTTTAAGAAGAGATACAGTGTAATAAGAAAGCAGATTCTGAAGGCAAATTGCCTGGGTTCTGTTCTGAGCTCTGCTCTGTGACCTAATGCAGGTACTTCTTTGTGCTTTAGTTACTTCATATTTAAAATATATCTGAAAATGGTTGCCAACCTTGTTGAGGTTTTGTGAGGTTAACAGAGGCAAGCACTTTGCAGTGTGCCTGGCACACACTCAAACATATTTGAGCACTTACTATGCATTCCCTCGTACTTTGCTAAACGCTGATCATTCCTCAAATCCTGACAATAACTCTAGTTTATAGACTGAAGATTGAGGCTCAGAGAAGTGAATAAAATTGTCAAAATTAACATGTTTATAAGTGGTAAATCTCGAGCAAGATAGGACCTGAATCTCAAAATGCTTGAGTTCAAAATAAAACATCATCCCACTTTTCCAACAACAAATTCTGATATAGTTCCAAATGTACCATACTTTTGGAGATGAACCTTGGGCTAGAGCCTGAATGTCAGGATTACTGAGGATTAATCCTGAGTGTCATTAAAGTGGATTCACAGTAACTACAAATTATTACTGGTGTATTTAAGACCAGGAAACTAAGTCATCTCTTAAAATATATGTTTTCTGCAAACAAGTAGACACTGGGACATTCAGGCTACTCTTAAATAGTGCGGGACCCTGTTTCTAATAGACTAGAATGAGCAAGCGGCATTTATGCTCCCTTACGCTGCAATAAGCCAAAGCAGAATCTCCTTGGATTGGGCCAACATTGAATTTAATGAATGTTTTTTCCTTTGTCTACCAATATTAATCTTCAAAACAAAACATTGCAAACTGATTAGGATTAAATTATTGAATATTTACCTAATATATTTCAGAATAAGTCAAAACATGCATACAAATTAGGACATTAACCAATTAAAAATCACAAAATTTATTTCTGGACTTATGCTCTGGCCTAAAGTAGATTTGCATGACAATTTTAATCAATGAGATGATTCATTTGGAAAGTCTGAACCCTCCAAGTACATATAAATGCCAAGGTACCTAGAATGATTATTGAATCCTGACTTTGCATCATTCTCTTTTGGCTTAATCTTAAGAGATAGCAGATTTATTTATCTTAATGGTCTATATAAATCAACAACTTGATTTGAAATTATGTGATGACACTCTACTAACTAACTCCCATTTTTTTAAGGACTGGATTTGATTTGCCTCCTCCATAGCTCCCAAACCAGTTTAAACATGGATCCTTGAATAAAATAATAAATTTGAAGGTCTAAATTGTTCTATAAGCATATAAAATATTCTCATCAGCATTATCATTATTACAGATTTGTTTTTGAATCAGATGTTGCATTCTTATCACAGTATTTGATTTTTCCTGAGAAATAATAAAGAGGTGCTTCAATCATTATTTCTTTTTAGGAGCACATTTACAAACTGATGAAAAGTGATTCATACCCACGTTTTATAAGATCCAGTGCCTATCAGGAACTTCTACAGGCAAAGAAAAAGGTATTGGTTCTTTGTGAACTTTTATGACTTAGTTCTCAGTTATAGTTATTTGGAGTAGTTATCTCTGCTGGGACCACAGTATTGGACAAATGGTAAGTGGATATACTCCAAGACCCTTCCCCAAACCCCTGCATTTTATCAGGGTCATTTAAGTTGTATGTGTTTCTGCCTGTTGATTGCTTATTTTCTTTATTGCATGTTTGTCCTGGCAGATGTCCATGCTTTACAAAGTTTTTAAGATCCTGTTCTCATGTTTCACGTTAGTCTTCTGTATGCCAGTTTAAGGAAAAAAGAAATTACAGTAAAGAAAAGAACAATGCCATCAGATCAGAAACTCAGGGAGGATTTTCCTCATCCTGTAAACTGGAATGCATATATATGCCTCATAACTCATTTTTTTTCCTATGATAGTTGCCAAAATGCAGCAACTATCAGCAAACTAAATGTTTGCTTCCAAATATTTTCATTTGGCATTTATCCTGAGTCACTTAGTATCCCTGCAATGAGGCTTCATACCTAAGAGCTCCTAGCATATTTTTGAAGGCTACATTGTTCAATTAATGTTTATAATCAAAGTCTCACTGTCAGTAACACCTTATTAATCAGCTTAACAGAAAATGGAAAATCTGGATGTAAACATCAACATCATTCATTATTTTTTAATATTAAAATAGTCCATAGCTTTTTGAAATTCTGAGATGAAATAAAATGATAATTTTGTATAATTCCTGATCATCACTTAAGCTAATGATATTTTTCAAAGTCCATTGACTTTGCAGCCAGACAGTTTCACTGACCAGTACAGCAACCACCAGCACATGCAATGGTTTAAATTTAAATTAGTTAAGATTACATAAAATTCTAACCGAATTTCTCTTACTCAATGGCCACAGCTAAAGACTTCTGAAATATTCGTATAGAATGGAATTTCCATGCTCTTTTAAGAAAGTTCTGTTGGACAGCAGTGGTCTACAGAATTAATGATATCAACAGAAATTTAGTACCAGTAGAAAATTATGAGGACATTCTGAATATAAGCCACTAGATTTTCAATAATGTAGGCTTTGAAAATGTCAGCATAAAACCTAAACATATCTACTTTATTTCAGTGTCATTCGCTTTTGCTTGAAATCACATCATTTTGTTTGCACAAGAGTTTTGGTGTTATAAGTGTTAATGCAAACAGAGCCCATGCCCTGTGACAAGAGGCCTTCAGTGGCAGCTCTCCTGTTTTCCTGATCCCTGTGATTTAGAACATGAATTTGGTGTTGCGTCATTTCATCACCATGTCTTTTTCTGCCATTTTTTTTTCCTGGCTTTTGCCTTCCTTCCTTTCTTCCTTCCTTCTCGCTCTCTTTTTCTCTCTGTTTGTTATTTTTCTTTGCCCCACCCAACCCCACACATATAAGTCGGGATATTCAATGGACCGCAGAACATGTTTTGAAAACTTTGCACAGAATGTGGTAAGTTTTCATTTTTAAAGAATTGCAAATCATGAAGTCCCATTGGGAAATGTTCCCAGTTTCAAGCCCCATCTTCCATCTTGCATCCTTTGATGTAACAGCAAAAGTATTTATTGTCTTTATTCAAGTTCAGAACTTCCTACTTACCTTTCTGTCCCAGCACTTCCTAGAGTAGATAAAGATATCATATGTGAAAATCTGTACGTATCAAACTAAGACTTGAAAAGTAGTGTGTACTATGATACATAAAATGAAGAAATAACTATTTATATTTTAATTCTTATTCTATATATCTCTGTCTTTGTTAACAATAGTGCATGTATTTCTGTACTCTTTCCCTTAGCTGTTCCTAAGGCTTAAAAGATTAAGAACTACGAGGGTTCTGTGTCTCTTACTTTTGCAGAGAGAAAATGACTTATTTAACAGTGTAAAGCCAGAGCTAGACTCAGTATGAATGGGGGTTGGTGACAATATATGCCCACCAAAGACCCACTAGCATGCCTTTCTCATTCGTTATTTTTCAGCAAAGTGTTGAAAACTATTGCATAAATCATCCAGGAAACCAGTTGTTTTCCTACCAGTGTTTTCTTAGTATCTTGCCATGTGTTTTAGTGATATATCTGTTTGTGAGATTCTTTTTTTTTTTTTGGTATTGTGCCAGTGCCTTTGGAACTTTCTGACATTGTATAAGCTCAAACTAAAGCCTTCAACACATTTATTTTTATAGGGCAGAAACATCCCTATTTTCCNAGAGGAAATCAAATGGGAAAGGAAGACACTTACAGTTTGAAACACAAAGCAAATAGACTTTTCTCAACTTTTAGGCACAGATTTGTTTTTCCATTACCATATAGGATAGGGAATAGATTCAATCATGAGCTTCCAGCAGTCTCACCCTCAAAAATCATTTTGTTTAATTAAATCATACCCTGTGCACATCTAGACATTTATAAATGCAACACTGATCTTAGCAGTTGGACAAGAATGCATCACATGGCTGACTTTCAGGGCAACTTCCTAAAGTTTGTTATAACATGTTATAACCAGTTGCAAACCTAGGTGTTGCATCATCGCTAAGCCTCAGTGGAACATTTTGGACATGTTTTATGATTTGCTGATTTGTGCTGTGAACCCATCAGTCTGTTTGCAGGGGGAGGAAGTGGGTGGAAGGGTGGGAGGATGGAAAAAGGGAGGATCATTTTGTTTGATGTGTTGGTGGAGGAAGGGAGGGAGCTTGGTCATGAAATCTGAACTAAGATGCATCTAAAGGGTTCCATTTTGACCCTTGTACAGTATCAGCTGCAATAAACATGTTATTCATAAGCAGGTTTTCAGTGATCATATTGTTTTCTCTTTTTTCCCTTGTTTATATTTTTTCTCAGGGGAAATCTCTCACGTCAAAGAGGTTAACAAGCCTCGTTCAGTCTTATTAAAAAGGATCACTTGTAGCATGAAAGCGAACTGGAGTCACTGCATATACTTTGTAGTTCTTTGTTGTTACCTGGAGCAGAGGACATTAGACCAAGATGTTGCATGATCAAAGGACCTGAATTGTTCTTTCTTTGTGTACATTAAGGCACTGCCATCTCCAAGGACTCTACCATCTTGACGCCTCCATTTCAGAATGTCTGCTAACCTCTTCCTTGTACTAAGCTGGATCTGTGTCTTTTCCTTTTTAACAGTTCAAGTGAAGTAAACCTTTTGTTTTCCCCCTTTCTCTCTCTCTTAACCCTTCTTCTAGACACACAGGTCACTAAAAATTCAGTCACAAACTGGAAGAATTGTAAAAGGAAAAAAAGCATATATCAAGAAGTATACATACAACTTCACATTTATTAAATAATAAATTAGCAGAGAAAGTTTCATTTCACCGATGTATCACAGTCAGAAACAAACTTACGTCTTTGTCTGCTGTCTGTACATTCTTGGTTAATGTTTCTTGCATTTATTTTTATACCATATTTAAATAAGAGACACCTTTTACTCCAGATGTATCAAAGTTGATCCCTTCTCTGTAAATTTGTGTATGTTTATATTGTTGTTTTATCTTTCATTAAAAGATGCGTAATCTCGTTGCTTTTGTAACTTTTGACTTCTGTGCTAATTGAAAATGAAAATACTGGGAAGGCATTGACAAATGTAGTCACAATGTAAAATCTCACCCTAGGAAGTTTATTTCAGGGTTTCAAGACAAGCTTGGATGGTGGAGCAGCCAGGAGCAGATTCAGAGTGATTCATCTGGGAGCTTACCCCAGGTCAGGAAAATGGGTTTGCTCCCAAGGAAAACAGCACAAATGACCTCCCACATTTTCCGAGTTATTTATGAGGCCTTTCTAATTATGATTATGAGTCCCTATGTTTTACCAATGCATATTCTATTAGAATTACATTTTAGTGTGACTTCTCAACTCAGGAACTGATTCTTTAAAGTATAATCTTAAAAATGCCTTAGGTCAGTGGCTCTTAACTCTGGTGGTTGCAAATTCCTTTGAGAGCATGAAGGTAGTTACTAATATTTAGTGAATATCTACCTAATATTAGTGAGTACCTAATATTAGTGAGTACCTAATATTAGTGAGTACCTACCACTGTATTATGGGCTTCACATACCCACAAAATTTTCCCATTTAATTCTCACAGCAGGCCTATAAGATTATTTCTGCAATTTTGAGAACACAGAAGCAGAGAAAATTTGCATCATTTGTTCAGAGTCAAACAGCCAAGTCTTCTGGTAAAAGTTTTACATGAAAATCCATACACTCTCTCACATAGGGAACATTTGCACTAAATTTTAAGACATTCACAAAATACCCTCTGAAATTCATCCAAGGACCTCAGGTAAGAAACCTGGCTGTTTTTAAAGGATGGATCAGTGACCCAGAAGGTCACTCAGCCAAGAGATACGCCTAATTTGTTTGTTTTTGTATCTACCACAAGATTGCAGACTCTGGCTATTAAAAAAAAAAAAAAAAAAGAAAGAAAGAGATCATGTTATTAGTGGCTATTAATTACTGTGAATAAATTTAAATTCTGAAAAAGTTTACCAACACTGGTGCAAAATCAGTAGTGGAGTTTGTTAGCCACTTTATAAACTGCCACAAAATGGAAAAGACTTATAGATAGGTTGTAATCAGGACATAATTTGAGAAAGATTTGATTATATATTCCTATGGCTTTTTAAAAACAGTATATAAAATGCAAATAAACCTAAGTTGATAGTTGTTCTTTCTTAAAAACACTTATGTCAGAACAGCTTTTGGCACTGAAGCTAAATTGAAACCCTATCTAAAGAGAACATTGCTTGAAAGAAAGCAATACCCCTTTTATAATAATCTGATGCCTTGCACAAATATGATCAGTCATTTTGGAGACTATTTTTAAAAAATCATTCTAATTCCAAATCATGGAATTATACAGAAATGAAATACATATGAATGACAATAGAGGACAGAGAAGTGAAACCCTCAAGCAAGTATCCCGAAGTCAGGAGCTCCCAGTGAAAATGTGTTCGTTTATAGGTGCAAGTACTTAAAAGTGGAACTAATGACTCATTTTAATATGGTTTAGACAAGACCCAAGATACAAAACAGTGGTATTTCAGGGTAAACACTTAGAAAAGTTTTAGAATTCTTTTCACCTAACTGAAATAAGCATAGGGAAACTGTCAGATTTTCTTTTCTTGGGCTCCAAAATCACTGAAGACAGTGACTGCAACCACAAATTAAAAGATGCTTGCTCCTTGGAAGAAAAGCTATGAAAAACCTAGACAGAGTATTAAAAAGCAGAGAAATCATTTTGCCAGCAAAGCTTTGTAGTCGAAACTATGGTTTTCCAGTAGTTATATGAATGTGAGAGTTGGACCATAAAGAAGGCTGAGAGCCGAAGAATTGATGCTTTTCAACTGTGGTGCTGGAGAAGACTTCAGAGTCCCTCCTTTGGTGGGCAAGGAGATCAAACCAGTCAATTATGAAGGAAATCAACCCTGAATGTTCATTGGAAGGACTGATGCTGAAGCTGAAGCTCCAGTACTTTGACCACCTGCTGCAAAGAGCTGACTTATTTGAAAAAACCCTGATGCTGGGAAAGACTGAAGGCAGGAAGAGAAGGGGACGACAGAGGATGAGATGGTTGGATGGCATCACCAACTCAGTGGACATGAGTTTGAGCAAACTCTGGGAAACAATGAAGGCAGGGAAGCCTGGCATGCTGCAGTTTGTGGGGTCACAAAGAGTTGGATATAACTTAGCAACTGAACAGCAACAACTGTCTCCCTCCCCAGCTTGATCTATAAGGCATAGGATAAAAATCTTTCAAGTGTCTAATGAACAAAATATTTTTTTAAAGTCTTTTTCTACCTTAAGACAATTTAAAAAGTTATTCACCAAAGCAGTGACCCAGTGATATATTACACCACAAGAGTAATATATTCTCTAAATTGCACTGACTGCTTCTTCCCCTTGTGATGTACGTTACAGTAACAGTTTGGTGAGTCTCCAAAGGAATTCCTGCTTGAACCAGTGTAGTAGAAAGTGGTCAGCAATCTTAATTAAGCCATCTCCTGTCAGATGCCAGGAAAATAGATGAAGGCAGAAACTCTTCCTCTTCATTATGATAAGTACCTGAGATGATCTTGCTACTTAAGAGTAATAGTTCTCACTTCTCTTTGTAGATTCATGATTTTTTTAAAATTTTCATCTATGAGGAAAGGCAACTATTTGCTATTAGCATGAATTTAGTCCAGTTATATGCACTAATCGTCTCTACACATAGGATTTTTGTGTTCTTAGAAATATACTTGAAAGAGCACATTGAAATATTCAACCGTTTTATTACTCCCCATGACTATCTCTGCATATTATAATACCTTGTAAAATATCAACATGATATAACCGAAAGTACCAATCCATCTTCTAAGACATTTTAGAAAATAGGAGATAGTGAAGAATTTTATGAATGTAAAGGATGAAGAGAGAAAACTAAACTCATGTAACACACAGTGGTGTCTCATATATTTTTTCATGCAATCATGTATTTGCGTCTGTTGACTGAGAATTTTGTACCACAAATTTATCTTTAAAAAGATACCAAATGATGTATCAAGCCAAAATATTGTTATTTTAGAAGTGCATTCAAACAGAAACTGTTGTGTATGCCCTTGAATGCCTATGGCAGTTTCCTTGGAGTTGAAATAAAATGCATTTATAACAATTTAACTTAACTTCAGAAAGGTCATTAGTTGCTGGGAAGACATGAATACTTCTTGACTAATAAATTGATCATTAAATCTTGGTGCTTTTATTAGGTTATAGGACCTTAATCATTTCACACTTGTTTGGAAATCAGCTACATTGGAGTGTGTTTGACATCCTTTTAAAGGTTAATGACATCTAACTCCAGTATTGGTTGAACTGATTAAGAGTGTGTCTAAATCATCAAGCAAGGTATTTGGTACGTATTTGGTAGTCAAGAAACAATATTTAACTTACTCTCTTCCCTTTCTTTTCCTCCAAAAGGTCATCTTTGTAAAACAATAAAAGACGCATCCAAACACCTTTCCTAGCTGGAGAATGAAGGAATGAAGTTCAGAAGACAAAGTGAAAGTGATGTCCTCAGTCATGTCCGACTCTTTGTGACCCCATGGGCTCTACAGTCCAGGGAATTCTCCAGGCGAGAATACTGGAGTGGGTAACCTTTCCCTTCTCCAGGGGATCTTCCCAACCCAGGGATCGAACCAGGGTCTCCTGCATTGCAGACGGATTCTTTACCAACTGGGCTGTCAGAGAAGCCCCCAGGGGACAAAACAAAGTGCCAAATCATGATATCAGAGACCAAGGGGAAGGTGTGGAGAAGAGTCAGGTGGGATGTTGGCTGAGAACCAACCAGATAAAGTCAATAAAGAATCAGAACCAAATGAGTGACCAAAAAGTGAAACTGATAAGGAAATTAAGTCTTGAACAAATTGATTCTAGAAAGGGTGGCTCTGGAAAGCAGAAATGGGGCTTTTCTGAGAGCATCAGTGGCCTCACCTGTGGATAGAAAAGAAATTTTTGCGGGAACCTATCCAGTATGAGCTAAAGGTGAAGAACCGAGTAGATGGCTATGACCATGTAGATGAGATTATATCGTCTCTTTCCCAGTTCAGGGGTTCACAGGAATCTTTGTCTAGCCCTGAAGCAGAGGAACTTCTCTCTCACACACACTGTAAATTTCCAGAGGACTCCTGGGCTAACAGGAGGAAGTAGGTATTTAGTAACTAAAACATTCCATTTTGTAATCAGGATCTTATTAAAAAATACACATTTACTTTACTAATTTATTACTACTTTCTTTGCTTACCATTAATTCTTCATTCTTGCATGTATTCTTCAAACTTCTTTTTTTTCTCTTGATAAAGACCATTCTCTGTCAAGAAGTAAACTTGGAAGTTGAAAAGTAGAAGAGAGTAGAAGGAAATAAAACACTTCAACTTTGTCTTATTTGTGAGAACTGAATTAGCTTACTCTTTAGCTAGAAAAGTACATTTTAAATTTGAATTAACTATATACTTATACAGTATAGAATATGAATATTGAAAAATACCATATCTTAGACAACAGGGAAATGATGAAAAAAACAAAAAAAAAACTAGACCTACACAATTGTAAATAAGAAAGGTGAAGGGAAGTAACATCAAACTAAATGGCAAACACAAAATAACATGGAATAAGTTCAAATATATTAGTAATTAAAATGCAGGAGATGATTTAAAAGTGTCTCTTAAAAATACTCA
The DNA here is from genome assembly GCA_006410615.1 of Neotragus moschatus. NCBI lineage: Eukaryota > Metazoa > Chordata > Mammalia > Artiodactyla > Bovidae > Neotragus > Neotragus moschatus. The sequence continues at coordinate 742,464 of SJYA01002245.1, forward strand.
GGTTAGACTAGAAATGCATCTGGGCATAGCAATGGTAAAGAATCTGCCTGCCGATGCAGGAGATGCAAGAGATACAGGTGTGATCCTTGGGTCAGGAAGATCCTCTGGAGTAGGAAATGGCAATCCATTCTAGTATCCTTGCCTGGAAAATTCCCTGGACAGAGGAACCTGATGGGCTCGAGTCCAGGGGGTCACTGAGAGTTGGACATGACTGAGCATACACTCACACACAGATTTTATAAGAGACACCTGAAAACGATACTACCCAAAGTTCTAATCTAAGGTGGCAGGCAGCAAGACCCTGAACTCACCTTTTTCTCATGGACACTTCATATCAACATTTGCACATAGAGCAATGCCTCCTGAAGAAAGGCTAATTGAACAGAATCTGTACAAAATAAATGAGAGATGTTTGTAGGAGATGCATGCCAATAGAGATGAGTAAGAGGTGGAGTGCCAGTATGGACAGGAACCCCACCCTTGACACTGTGACNTGCCTCCTGAAGAAAGGCTAATTGAACAGAATCTGTACAAAATAAATGAGAGATGTTTGTAGGAGATGCATGCCAATAGAGATGAGTAAGAGGTGGAGTGCCAGTATGGACAGGAACCCCACCCTTGACACTGTGACATCATAGTAGGGATGCTTATCACTGAAGGGCAAGTGCACAGACTTGCTTGCCCTAGGAGAAACAGCGGTCTAAAGGGCACCCAGATTATTTGTGAAGGACATTTTTATCTACATTAGAGCTTCTGCCACATGGGAAGGACCCTGGTGAAACTCTTCAAGGTCAGAGGTGCCAGACAGCATGATTTTATGTATTCCCCTTGCACTGTGCTATCACAGGTGGGGACACTATGTCCAGGTGCCACTCCCCTCCCCCTTGGTTTCAGGTTTTACCTGATTGAGGAATTAGGCAGGTACTTGGAACCTGTGTTTAATTTTCTGATGNCTCTTCAAGGTCAGAGGTGCCAGACAGCATGATTTTATGTATTCCCCTTGCACTGTGCTATCACAGGTGGGGACACTATGTCCAGGTGCCACTCCCCTCCCCCTTGGTTTCAGGTTTTACCTGATTGAGGAATTAGGCAGGTACTTGGAACCTGTGTTTAATTTTCTGATGTGCAGAGAGACACATCACATCACAAGACAAAGACAGGAAAAAAAAAGTAAAATGGATAAATTTCACATCAAATGTGTTTTTTTTGTCTTGGTAATACACTCTTTTAGACCCTAGGAGCTTAATTTATAAAACCTTCTTCCTCTGTGTGTCTTAGTAGGTTTATTCTTGCCGTGGAGGTCTCTCCTCTAGAGAGAGTTCATTCTCCTTCTTTTTCTCTTTCCTCAGTCTTGTTACAGCTTATGTCCATTATTATGTTCTGAACAATATTTAGGTGACTTTTGGAACTAGCGCTAACATTGCTAAGCAGTTAATGTAGGCTGTCCTCTGAGCCTGCTCTTTAACCAGCCCCTCCATGACTGCAAACTCTCATGCCCACNGCCAGAGATGGTTCCAACAGCAAGATGGTGTGGCAGCAACAACTACAGCGATATTGCATTTGAGTCAGTTCTAATGAGGTGGATGACCCTGGGGCCTATTATACAGAGTGAAGTAAGTCAGAAAGAGGACAAATACCGTATATTAATGCATATGTATGGAATTTAGAAACGTGATACCGACGATCCTACATGCACGGCAGAAAAGGAAACACAGATGTAAAGAACAGACTTTTGGACTCAGTGGGAGAAGGCAAGGGTGGGATGATTTGAGAGAATAGCATTGTACATTGCCCTGCACCTGTTAGATAAAATAGATGACCAGTGCAAGCTCGACGTGTGAAGCAGGGGGCCCAAAGCCAGTGCTCTGTGACAATTCAGAGGGACAGGGTAGGGAGAGAGGTGGGAGGAGGGTTCAGGATGAGGGCGACACACGTGTGCCTGTGGCTGATTCATTTGATGTATGGCAAAGACCATCACAATATTGTTATTACCCTCCAATCAAAATAAATCAATTAATTAAAAAAAAACTACCATTGCTCTGATGAAATGAGTCATATCTAGGACTGTTCCTTTTGGACAGGATTTGAAAGGCACTGACTTAGGATTCTTTAAGTCTTTATCTTCTGGTACCTGACCTACCCCAAATTGTTTTTTCCAACTTGTGTGTCTTTGGAGTTGAGACAAAAACACTCTTTTCATTATGTAAGTGTTGTCTGTGAAGTATGTCTAGTCAATTGGTTTGTTAGCTGTATCACTACAGGCAATGTAAAATTTCAAATTATTTAGCTGGTAAGTTACTGAGAGAAGGAATCAGAGGTAAGTTTGATTGAGGTGAAGAGATTATCATTATTTTTAAAAAATTTATTTTATTGAAGTATAGTTGATTTACAATGTTGTGTTAATTTCTGCTGTACAACAAAGTGATTCAGGTTTTATATATATACATTGGGTTTTTTGGGGGGAGGTCTCCCCTAGTGGTTCAGCAGTAAAGAACCTGCCAACGCAGGAGACATTGGTTCTATCCTTGGGTCGAGAAGATGCCCTGGAGAAGGAAATGGCAACCCATTCCAGTATTCTGGCCTGGAGAATCTGATGGACAGAGGAACCTGGCAGACTATGGTCCATGGGGTTGCAAAAACTGAAACAACTTAGCACACACACATGTATATACACACGCACACACCTATATGTGTGCTTGTCTGACAAAGAGTTGGGCATGACTGAGCACAGAATACATTCCTTTTTATACTCTTTTCTATTATGGTTTATCACAGGATAGTAAATATAGTCCCCTGTGCTATATAGTCAGACCTTCCTGTTTACCCATCCTAAATATAAGAGCTTACATCGGCTAACCCCAAAGTCCCAACCCATCCCTCCCTCCCTTACCTCCCACTTAGCCATCACAGGTCTATTCTCTGTGTCTGTGAGTCTGTTTCTGTTTTATCGACACGGTCATTTGAGTCATATTTCAGATTCCACCTGTAAGTGGTATCATGTTGTATTTGTCTCTTTCTGATGGTGGAGCTTATTGATGACTGCTGATGTTTGACAGCCAAGAGACAATAAGAAAGCGTAGCATATGTGTGGCAGGGCAGAGGGAGAAAATCAGCAGACGTGGTAGCAGTCACTTTTGTAGCAGTCATTTTTCCCAAAGACCCACTGGTTCCCACCCCTCTGCAGCAGCGGTGACAGCAGAGAGGCACAGGGGCAGAAGTGGTGTGTGGGCAGGTAACCAAGTCCGAATTTCTAAATCACTGTGTTAGACCTACAAGTACCTGGAATTGGATTGGGGGCGTTACACTGCCTTTGTCACTGCTTTTGGGCTGTGGTATTGACAGGTAGGTGTTTGCATCCGTGCAGAAGATTCTAAAGTTCAATGCTATAAAAAGTAAGGATTCTCTCCAGTGAAGATCTTGCAGACCAACGCTGTCACTTCTGATGGATGACAGTCTAAAAACCACAGAGGAGAGAGGACTGAGAGCAATGGACACAGAGGAAGAAACTTGAAATTTACACCCCAGCTCTGCCACTGACATTGAGCAAGTTACCTCACCTTAGTGGACTTCAGTCTCCAAGTCTATGAAACAATGTTCTATGGTAGCAGGTCTTGCAAAGAGTAAGAAAGCATCTGCAGTGCTCAGGGGTTCTCTTGGAAAGACAGAACCAGTGAATCATACATGTATATGTGTATGCGTGGATTGACTGGCTGCAAGGAATTGGCATTTGGCATTATAGGGGGCTAGGCAAGCTTGAAATCTGTAAGGAAAGCTCAAGCAGGAGTGGTCTCTACAGCGCACTGGTGGAATCTCTCCTCCTCAAGGAAACTTCAGTTTTGTTCTTAGGGACTTGAATAAGCTGATTGGATAAGGTCCATCCACATTATTGAGGATAATCACCTTTATTTAAAATTAATTGATTGTAGATGATGTTAACCTCATCTACAAATACTTTTGACCTAGCCAAGTCACACATCAAACTAACCAATGCAGCACCCAAGCTTGTTTTTCCTTGCCTTTGCTCCAGTCTCTGAGACCTGAACGAATATCCTTGGGGCAATATTTATGTGGGACAAACAAAAGATTGTAGAGGTGTGTAAGAGATGCCAGCCCTCTGTGGAGAGAACTCTGCCTTCTGGTCCTCAGAGAGTCTGTCTAGGAATCATCAGCCAAGGAACTGCTTGTGGTTCCCAAAGTGAAGGTACAGAGGCCCCTGAAGCAGGAGATAGGTGGGCTCCAGGTTAGACATTTGCAACTGGCCTCCTGTCTGCATCTCCTGAGACAAGATATAGTTGGGCTCCAGGTAAGGCATTTACAACCTCTTGCTTGCCCTCGAAAATGGAATCAACAGAAAGAGGATAAACAAATAATCCGTCTCTGTCTTTTGTAAACAACTTAAAGTAATAGTCATGGCAAGGACAGAGGGGCAAAACCCTGTTTGAGTAAAGGATAACGGGATCTCCCTCCCCTCTTTGGGGGGACAGGGAGACACTGTATATGTACAGAAAGGCTGCGTGAGGGGTCAAAAGTAAGGGAATAATGCCAGGCCATAAGGAGTCTTGTCCTCCCAGAAGCCTTCACTTCAAGATCCGCCTTGGCTGAGGGGTGCACGTGTGCCCCGGAGAGGGTCCCAGGGTAGATCAGGTGTGGAAAAGGAAACCATATAATTGGCTAAAGGTAAACCAAGACCTGGAAGAACTGCCCTATATCGATGACGTAACTGCCTTTTTACTGCTCCCCTCTTCACTGGGGGAGACAACCACACTCTCTCTCCAGGTGAGCCTCTCTGCCTTGCTTCTGTCATCTGAACTAAACAAATTGTTTCTGTGTGCTTCCCCACTTGTTCTGCTATATCTCTGGTAATAAACTTTGTATTGGCATTTACAGTTTTTGTCTCCACGATAAATGCATTTTTCCATTGAGGGCAAAAATCCAGGAAAAATTAGCTTCTAGCCTCTAGCACTTGCTAGTCTGGTGGCTAGAATTCCTGGTTTTCATCCAAGCTATTCAGATTCAATTCCTGGGCAGAGAATTAAGATCTCACTTCACGCCTACTCACTGCTGCTTTGCAGTTATCACCCCTACCCTCTTCCACTGTTTTCACAGGTGTGAGGGTACAGGAAGAGCAGTGGTGGGGACCCTGGGCAAGAAAGAGAAAACTGGAATCTGCGAAACCTGGAGTCAGCACAACTTGTCGGGTCCATATTAGGACTTAGAATATGCCTGGGGCTGGAATAAGATGTTGGCCACATTCTTGTTCTTAATGTGAAAAAATCTGGAATTCCCTTTTCCTGTTCATGACCACTCTGACTTGCAGTGCCTCGTGGGCATAACTGGGTGTGTGTTTACATGCATGTGTGTGCCTCGTGCATTTATTTAATGGGGGGTTTTCCGTTCCTACTAGAGAAGTCAATAATCTTTTGGGGGCAGACTCACTGTGTTTTACAAGAGCACTTTTGGGGTGCAGGGCTGTGAGCAGGAGCATAACAGGGAGTTTGGGGTGAACTGAGACTGGTTCCAGAGATGCAGCTGTGGTGGCCCCCTACATCCCTTCAGATGGTGTGGAGCTTGGAGGTTGTTGAGCAGAGATTGGACAAGGGTAGTTAGGACTGTAGTGATCTTTTACAAGGAAAGAGATTCAGATCTTCACTTTTTCTCTTTGCGGTTCAAATTTAGTGAAATATACTGGATGCTTCTACCACCACCACCTTCATGGATTATAGCCTTTTCGTGGCAAAGGAGCTTGTGTAACTCAATGAAGCTATGAGCCATGCCACACAGGGCCACCCAGGACAGATGGGTCATAGTGAAGAGTTCTGACAAAACACAGTCCACTGGAGAAAGAAATGGCACCAAGTCCAGGATTCTTGCCTCGAGAACCCCACGGACAGTATGAAAAGGCAAAAAGTTATGATGCTGGAAAATAAGCTTCCCAACCACCCTGCCTGGCCACCAGGTTGAAAGGTGTCCAATATGCTACTGGGGAAGAGCAGAGAACAATTCTAATAGCTCCAGTAAGAATGAAACAGCTGGGCCAAAGTGGGAGTGATGCTCAGCTGTGGATGTGTCTGGTGGTGAAAGTAAAGCCTGATGCTGTAAAGAGCAATATTCCCCAAAAACCTGGAATTTTAGGTCCATGAATCAAGGTAAATTGGATGTGGCCATACAGAAGATGGCAAAATTGAACATCAACATCTTAGGAATCAGTGAACTTCAAAATGGTCAAGAATGGGAGAATTTAATTCAAATGACCATTGTATCTACTACTGTGGGCAAGAATCCCATAGAAGAAATAGAGTAGCCCTCATAGTCAAAAAAGGGTTCAAAATGCAGTGATTGTTTAGTCACTAAGTCACGTATGACTTTTTGGCAACCTCATGGACTGTAGCCTGCCAGGCTCTTCTGTCCATGTGATCTTCCAGGCAAGAATACTGGCGTGGTTTGCCATTCCCTTCTCAAGGGGATCTTCGCGACCCAGGAATCGAACCCATGGTGCCTGCTTTGGGGATATATTCTATATATATTCTACACATATATATATGTGTGTGTGTGTATTCTGTACCACTGAGCCACCAGAAAAGCTCTGATGACTGGCTTCTTTCACTTAGCATATTGTTTTTGAGGTTCACCAACCCACTCCAGTACTCTTGCCTGGAAAATGCCATGGATGGAGGAGCCTGGTAGGCTGCAGTCTGTGAGTCCATGACTGAGCGACTTCACTTTCACTTTTCACTTTCATGCATTGGAGAAGGAAATGGCAACCCACTCCAGTGTTCTTGCCTGGAGAATTCCAAGGAAGGGGGAGCCTGGTGGGCTGCCATCTATGGGGTCGCACAGAGTCAGACACAACTAAGCGACTTAGCAGCAGCAGCAGCAGCAGCAACAGCAGTACTTCATACACACTTCAGTATATAAGTACTTCGTACCTTTTCGTTCTAAATAATAGCCATCTTTTGTCTACCCATTCACTTGTTGATGGACATTTGGCTTGTTTCTACCTTTTGGCTATTATGAATAATGATGCTGTGAACATTCATGCCTAAGTTTTCATGTTGAAGGTGATGGCACCCCACTCCAGTACTCTTGCCTGGAAAATCCCATGGATGGAGGAGCCTGGTGGGCTGCAGTCCATGGGGTCGCGAAGAGTCGGACCCAACTGAGCGACTTCACTTTCACTTTTCACTTTCATGCATTGGAGAAGGAAATGGCAACCCACTCCAGTGTTCTTGCCTGGAGAATCTCAGGGACGGGGGAGCCTGGTGGGCTGCCGTCTATGGGGTCGCACAGAGTCGGACACAACTGAAGCGACTTAGCAGCAGCAGCAGCAGCAGCAATGTTATTATTATCCCCTCTTCATAGATGAGGAAACAGGCTTGGAGAGCTTAGATGGGTTGTACAATATCACACAGCTACTAAAGGGTGGAATTAAGATCATGTGATGGTAGGTCTCCCTAGCATGCTCCCATCCACAACGTCATATATCCCCACTGCATAGAGAGTGGATCTAGAGGAGCAGTTATTCTCTCTGCTTTTGCCTCCTCTTGGTGTCTTGTCAGATGCCCATCAGGTCTCTAGAACTGCCGTAGCACTTAAGGGACGGATCTGTACTCACACCCGGAGGGAAACTCACTATAGGAAAACAGTCAAGCAAGAGATGTGGTCATCTTGATATCAGCAGGACCTCAAGGGCAACCTGGAAGATTGCCATTGTTATTAATGGAAATGAGATCTCAAAGTCTAATGAAGTCTCAAAAATGTTGATTGTCTTTAAAAGGAGATGGTTAAACTTATTGACACCTAAACAAAAATGTGCTGTAGTTGAAGCATTGACAAAAATTGTTGATAAATCCAAGAATTAACTTTGCACTTTTAAAAGACTTTATTAACATAATCGTTTATAATGACTAGACTTCAAATCAGGGGCCCACATGTGTAAGTTATGCCACTGTTTGGTAAGCCTGCTGCCAGGAGGGCTATGAGCAGGATGACTCTATAAATTTCTCACCCAGCGAAGAGGAAGCGATATGGGCACCACCGATATCTTCCTGTCGCAGAGGGAAATCAGTGAGTCCTTGGGAAACATGGAACGTGACCATTCTGGCTTGTCTGGGACTGAAGACCTCACTGGAACATGGGATCTTCATTTTGAAACCAGACAGCATAGGTTTGCCCAGGATTAGTTGATCAACCTGCAATGCGGAACACGTGATTGTGGGAGGACCGCTGGGAGTCACGAACCCTGCTGCTTTGAGCATAGGAGGAATGAGTCTTTTTCCCAAAACGGACAGGTCAGAAATGAGTAGAGAGGTAGGGACGCTCACAGATGAGCACTCTTGTAGGTTTAAATCCCTACTGCTGCACTTTTGTGAGCATCCTGTAGGTGGGGCTATTGCCCAGCACATTATGTACAGAAGGAAACCCGCGGCTCAGAACAGCAGATAGTGTTGGAGGCGGTTAAAGCAGCTGCTTATTTCATTACAGACCGCGCTTTTCGCTTGTCCCAGCTATATCGTGCGTTTCCCTGCCAAGTGCTTGATAGGGTCTGGGACATAGAAATGTAACTGAGCAGGACCCTAAGAGGCCTTTCCAAGGACAGGCCTTCCTGCATATCCTCTGCTTTAGCTCCTCTCTGAAGTAACTGCGTGTGTTAGTCGCTCAGTCATGCCCAACTCCTTGTGATCCCATGTACTGTAGCCAGGCTCCTCTGTCTGTAAAATTCTCCAGGCAAGAATACTGGAGTGGGTAAACCATTTCCTTCTCCAGGGGCTCTTCTCGACCCAAGGATAGAACTCGAATCTCCTGAATTGCCAGCAGATTCTTTCCCACCTGAGCTGGAAGGCTGTTACTTCCTAAAGTACCTAGATGAAAGTATTTGATGCAAATTTCCTGAGTTGTTAGCAAGATGTTAACTACTTGACAACTTTGAGCACAAAGCCCCAGGCCTCCTGGAACCTAAGGGCTGATAATGTTTACCCCTGTGACACCACCCTGCTACCTCACCAATGTATCTGCCTGTCAGAGAACTGTGTGCAAGTTGATCACACACCCTGCAAACCCCTCCCTTACCTGGTTTTAATTTATTTATTTATTTTTCCTGTGTAACCTCTTACCTGGCTTTTTAAAAGTGCTTTGCTGAAACCTTACAGAGTTCAGGGCTGTTTAAGGCAATCAGCCACCCATTTCCTTGCGTGACCCTTGCAACAAACCTTTCTCTGTGCCAAACTATGATGTTTCAGTTTGTTTGGCTTCATTGTGTGTTTGGGCATACAAACGTGGGTTAATAGAAACGCTGCATACGATCTTAAGATTTTCTTCTCTCACAGTTGTTGCAAAACTTCAGACTTGCAGCATGGCCTAGAGTTGGTAAGATTTTATAGAAAGGGTCAAGCATCAGAGTTGGTGAGTCCTGCAGGCTTACGGCACTCAGAAGTACAGGTGTAGGGTTTATTTACTAGTTCAGAACCCAGAGGCCCTGGGCTTGTGAAAGTGAAATTGCCCAGGATCAATTATTAGATTGTTGTTTAAGAAGCAAGAAGGTCTTTCCTGGTGACTCAGATGGTAGAGAATCTGCCCACAAAGCGGGAGACCTGGGGTTTGATCCCTGGATCAGGAAGATACCCTGGAGAAGGGAATGGCTACCCACTCCAGTATTCTTGCATGGAGAACTCCATGGACAGAGGAGCCTGGTGGGCTACAATCCAAGAGGCCACAAAGAGTCAGACATGACTGAATGACTGACGCTTTTGTTGCAGGAAGAGGGACCCCTTCCAGGGCCCAAAACTGGGCTCTTGTCTAACGCTCGGAAATGAATTGTCCGAGGAGACACACCTGGTGACAAAGCAAGAGATTTTATTGGGAAAGGGCACCCAGGTGGAGAGCAGTAGGGTAAGGGAACCCAGGAGAACTGCTCTGCCGCGTGGCTGGCAATGTCGGGTTTTATGGTGATGGGATTAGTTTCTGGGTGGTCTTTGACCAATCATTCTAATTCAGAGTCTTTCCTGGTGGCGCTCACATCGCTCAGCCAAGATGGATGCTAGCGAGGGCGATTCTGGGAAGTGGACGGACACGCGGTGTCTCCCTTAGACCTTTCCCGAACTCTTCGGGTTGGTGGTGGCATATTAGTTTCCTTATCAGGATCTGTCATAAAACAACTCATGCAAATGGTTACTATGGTACCTGGCCAGGGAGGGCTGTTTCAATCAGTGTGCTTCCCCTAACACTTTCACTTAAAAGGCAGGAACCCCATCAGTGGGTTTACACGAGGGAAAGGGAAGTAGAGAAAGCATAACCTTCCAATGCCCTGGTCTCCTGCTGTGTAGCCCAAGTGCTGCATGGGTCCTGAAGAGTTACACTGTGAGTGGGACAAGGGTGCTTTCTTGAATGTACTTAGTTCACTTAATGAATACCCAGAAATCTGTGGTGCCAGTAACTCCATGAGCAAGGGCTTTGGTGTAGGCAGAAATGTATGTGTATGCACATAGGGTAATTTGGGGGAAGATGGCATAAAAAGAAGGGATCCATAGTTTTTATGATGGGTCCTATCACCTTCCAAAGTTGAGATCTGCCGATCTACTATGCTATAATGTTTGTTAGTGACATGGCCAGCCCATGGCTTCAACTTTCAACATACGTGCCAATGACCTGTAAGATTCTTGCAAATAATCCTCTTCTTTTGCTTCCACATCCATAGGTGCTATGGCCTACAAGACATCTCCACGTCTGTATCTCATGGGTACCTCACTGTCAACACATGGAAACCTGAAGTTAATAGCTTCCCTTTCAATATATTCCCTGTTTAGGTGAATGACATCACCACTGACTCAAGTACTAGAGCCCTGTGAGCTGTCAGAGAACGGCTCTCCTCCATCTGATTAACCAATAAACCTGGTCTATGCCACCTCAGGAATACTTTTTGGTTCAGCTGTACCACTTCCTTTTCTCAATCCCACTGCCATTTCATTTATCCAGATATGGAAATCACGGTAATAGGCCCTCTGCCCTCTCAACCTCACTGAGGGAAAAATACCTCAGTTAGCTGTTCGCTTTTCCAAGGATGGCTGAGTCAAAACTTCTTTTGAAATACAGGCAAATCTTTGGTGTATTCAAAGACCAACTGTGACTACAGTTGGTAGTCTTTCAGACTACTACTTTCAGAGTTTCGGTGTCAAGTCCAGGAAGCCAGAAATGGAGGCTCCCTTGGCCAATGGAGAGAAGATTCTGGAAACAGCCCCATAAAAAAGCCTGTGTGATTAGAGATGGAATTCAGAGTCAAGAACAGCTAGGAAGCACCTGACTCCAATTAAGTTCATCTTTAAAAAGGAATATTTTCCAATTTTAAGTATTTTATAGACTGATTTTTAACATTTTATTTATTTTATTTTTGGCTGTGCTGAATCTTTGTTGTTTTGCATTGCTTTTCTCTAGTTGTGGGGGCTACTCTCTAGTTGCAGTGTGAAGGCTTCTCATTGTGGTAGCTTCTTTTTTTTGTGGAGCACAGGTTCTAGGTGTGTGAGCTTCAGTGGTTGCAGCTCATGGGCTCTAGAGAGCAGGCTCAGTAGTTGTGGCGCCTAGGCTTAGTTGTTCCACAACACGTGGAATCTTCCCAGAACAGGGATTAAATCCTCATCCCCTGCATTGGCAGGCCAATTCTTGTCCACTGTACCAAGAAGGAAATCCTAAATATTTTAAACACTCAGTTCCGTGCCGAAGAATTGATGCTTTTGAACTGTGGTGTTGGAGAATACTCTTGAGAGTCCCTTGGACTGCAAGGAGATCCAACCAGTCCATTCTGAAGGAGATCAGCCCTGAATATTCTTTGGAGGGAATGATGCTAAAGCTGAAACTCCAGTACTTGGGCCACCTCATGCGAAGAGTTGACTCATTAAAAGACTTTGATGCTGGGAGGGATTGGGGGCAGGAGGAGAAGGGGATGACAGAGGATGAGATGGCTGGATGGCATCACCGACTTGATGGATGTGAGTTTGAGTGAACTCCGGGAGTTGGTGATGGACAGGGAGGCCTGGCCTGCTGCGATTCATGGGGTCACAAAGAGTCAGACACGACTGAGCGACTGGACTGAACTGAACTGAACTGAAAAAAGCTTGGGAGTTCCTCAGCTGTGATAGAAACCCATTGTGTGCACAATCTCTACCCAGGCCACTTAGCATCATCCCTGTGGAACTTAAGAGGCAAGAGGAACTGATGCAGCCATGAAGGGCATGCTGCCTACTCTGTCATGAGTGATGATGTTCTTTGGCCAGGGAACTTCATGTCTTTTGCCAGCATCCATAAAACTGGCAGGCTAACTTGTTAATGTGGAATGAGGACATAGTCTTAAAACCTTCACAGTTCTTGACAATCTTGATGTTGAGGGATGCCATTCCCATGTATGTTCTTGCAAATTTCCTAATATATATGAATCTATAACTAAACCACTTGTTTTATATATCTTAAATTACAGGTAAATGATTTTAATCTTTACAGATCATTTGACATATTTTTAAATCATTCAATGAATGATTTAAAAATAAAACCACATTTATAACCTTAGTTACAATTCATTCATTCTAATTGTTCTATGATCATTTATTAGATAGTTTTCCATTTTATGAACAAATGAAAGTGAAAGTCACTCAGTCGTGTCCGACTCTGCCAACCCATGGAGTATACAGTCCATGGAATTCTCCAGGCCAGAATACTGAAATGGGTAGTCTTTCCCTTCTCCAGGGGATCTTCCCAACCCAGGGATCGAACCCAGGTCTCCTGCATTGCAGGCAGATTCTTTACCAGCTGAGCCACCAGGGAAATCCAATACTGGAGTGGGTAGTCTATCCCTTCTCCAGTGGATCCTCCTGACCCAGGAATCAAAGCGGGGTCTCCTGTATTGCAGGTAGATTCTTTACCGACTGAGCTATCTGGGAAGCCCTAATAAGACTTATGAACAAATCTTAGTTTATTTCTGAGAGCCAGCTTCCTGAAGAGAACCAGAAAAAAACCATCTTGCAGTAAAAAGAGTCACGGCTGCCAGGGACCTGGGAGAGAGGGGATGAACGGGTGGAGCACAGAGGGGCTTTGGGGCTGTGGAAATACTCTGTGTGGTACCATAATGTAGGATACATGTCATAGGGTTGTCCACACCTGTAGAATGCACAGCACCAAGTGTGAGCCCTGGTGTGAACTATGGACTCTGGATGATGGTGATGTGTATGTAGATGTTACAGTGCAAGTGAAAGTGTGAGTCGCTCATTCCTGTCTGACTCTGTGACCCCACGGACTGTAGCCCCCTAGGCTCCTCTGTTCGTGGGATTCTCCAGGCCAGAATACTGAAATGGGTAGTCTTTCCCTTCTCCAGGGGATCTTCCCAACCCAGGGATCAAACCCGGGTCTCCTGCATTGCAGGTAGCTTCTTTACCACTTGAGCCACCAGGGAAGCCCCAGGTGTTGCAGGGAAGAGCCAATTCTGACTCCAAGTTGGAACTGTTTCTTTGACTTCCTTTTCTTGCTTTTGTTATTTTAATCATACATAATGGCCTGTCTCAGAGAATCCAGCCCCTCTGCCTATTAAGCTGAGGTGCCTTGGTTCAGAGCCCTGTCCACCTGTGACTGACAGGAAGGAAGAAGTTAACACATCCTCTGCCTGAGGCTTGCCATCCTGAGANGGAACTGTTTCTTTGACTTCCTTTTCTTGCTTTTGTTATTTTAATCATACATAATGGCCTGTCTCAGAGAATCCAGCCCCTCTGCCTATTAAGCTGAGGTGCCTTGGTTCAGAGCCCTGTCCACCTGTGACTGACAGGAAGGAAGAAGTTAACACATCCTCTGCCTGAGGCTTGCCATCCTGAGAGATATTTACATGACGCATGGGCCTTTTAGTGTTTCCTCAGCTCCCCAGCATCTATGTTCTATAAAAGAAACCGGCATCCAGAACCCATGAGATGGTTATTTTTGAGACTGTTTCTACCATCTTCTCCATCTGCCGGTGGTTCATTCATTGGCCTGTCATGTGCTGAGCAAAGTGAGCTCGGACTCAGTAACATAGGTTCATCGGTTGTAACAAGCATACCATTCTGGATGGGGGATATTGACAGTGAAAGAGGCTTGCAGGTGTGAAGGCAGGGGGTTTATGGGAAATCTCTGTACCATCCTCTCAATGATACTCTAATGAATACGGTCTACTGAGAAAAAAAATCTGTCTTGCCTTTTGTGATGTAGCCTTGGAAGTCTTATATCCTCACTTCTGTCATAGTTTCAATGCCCCCGGATTCAAGGGGAAGGGATGGTGGACTTTACCTTTGGATGGCAGGTGGGTCACAGTCACATTGGAAGAAGAGCGCCATGGCCTGGCAAATGTTCTTATGGCCATTTTTGAAAAAATAAATAGATAATGTTAGTTTAGCATGTATACGATTCTGTATATTTGCAATGCAGCAAGCATAAATATTTCAGTGGAATGCTCTTAAAAGGTAGCAGAGTAGGAAAGCAGTTTTCTGATTGTATGGCCCCCAGCGGTGATTCTTCCTCCTTGTTTCTATCCAAATACAAAAGAAAATACACATCTCAACCTCCCCACCCACCCCTGCAATTTTTCCTTTATGGATGTTGAGAGTTCTTTGCAAAGACTGAGGCAGGAGGTTGATGCCCACCCCACCCCACTCCCTCTGCCAGGGTAGATTCAATTTCTGTGTATCTAAACTCTGGGGAGACTAGCAGAACCATTAAAGGAGAGGGCTGGGCCCTGCCCAGACCACAGATCTCTCATTTCTGAAGTCAGGAGACCTCCCCAAACACATATGCACAAAGAAGGCTCCCTGCAGATGTTAGGGGGAGCAATGTCAAGGCATGCTCTACCCAGACATTGGTAGGATCCATCTTAGCTACAAGAGAGTGTAGCGTGCGCACACAGGGAGGATCCTGAGATATACCAAATATGGACTCAGAACCAGGCAAACCGAAATAATTGTCCGAAGGAAACCCAGAAGAAATACCTCATAGAAGTAATTCGAACTGCCATGAGACTCAGCAACTCTCTTTCTGAATCTGCCTGTATGTACTATACTTTTTTCCCTCTTAATAAATACTTTACTTGTTTCACTACTTTCCATCTTTGTGGAACTTCTTTCCGGCAAAGGTAAAGGGCCAGAGCCTTTCTCACTGATCACTGGTCTAGTAGCTAGGGTCCAGTGTTTTCCCAGTCTCTGGCTGGGAACCCAAGTCCCACTCCAAGTCGTTACAGGCCGAGGCCACCCAAGATCAAGACTGTGGTCTCCCATAACGTGCTAGAGTTATGGGTGGAGAGCAGTCCCTTTCAATCCTGGCTAATAATCAGTTACAATCTTAGCAAAGCTGCCATCACAGGGCCTTTTATGATGCAACTTGTGGATCTAAAAAACTCAGTTGCTCAGTCGTGTCCGACTCTGTGTGGCTCCATGGACTGTAGCCCACCAGGTTCCTCTGTCCGTAGGATTTTCNGTGGAGAGCAGTCCCTTTCAATCCTGGCTAATAATCAGTTACAATCTTAGCAAAGCTGCCATCACAGGGCCTTTTATGATGCAACTTGTGGATCTAAAAAACTCAGTTGCTCAGTCGTGTCCGACTCTGTGTGGCTCCATGGACTGTAGCCCACCAGGTTCCTCTGTCCGTAGGATTTTCCAGGCAAGACATGGACTGTGGCCCACCAGGCTCCTCTGTCCATGGGATTCTCCAGGCAAGAACACTAGCGTGGATTGTCATTTCTTTCTCGAGGGGATCTTCCCAACCCAGAAATCAAACCTGCGGCGTCTCTGTGTCTTCTGTATCTCAGGCAGATTCTTTACCATTGAGCCACCAAAGAGTGAAGAACGGAGGATAAATGAAGTTAAGTAGAGTAGGCAACGTGAAAGGTGTATATGATGTAAAATTGTATGATCGCCAAAGATACATTCACCATTATGATAAAGACTTCTTTTCAATAATTCTCTGTGTATTTCTTTCTGTGTAGCTCTTTAAGCCTTCATAAGATGTTTTCTGTTGGTTCTGATGTGGATGACTCTGAATTCTTCATGCTAATGGGAATAATGGGAGAGTTTTNCCAGGGAATCTGCCCAACCCAGGAATCAAACTAGGGTCACCTGCATTGCAGGCAGATTCTTTACCAGCTGAGCTACCAGAGAAGCCCATCCCAAGCCCTACCTAACACCTTCATATACATGTTTCCCCTTAAGGCAGAACTGTAGGAAATTGCACTGTCTTGCCAGGGCAGGTCTGGCAGCTTGGTGTGAGTATCCCTTGGTAAAGGTCATTTGGAAACCCTGGATCTCCATCAGGTAGCTTGTACCAATGGGGGCTGACTGCTGCCCATTTGAGTGGTCATTTCTATGTGATTTTGGGGAGTTTGGGGGGTTGGGCTTCCTCTATAACATAGGCTGTGCAGGTTCTTGGGGCTGCACCCTAAATCCACACACTGGGAAAACTTGGGGCCCAAGGCCCCCTGAAGGGGTTTGTACTGCACATTGTGCTTGCAGCATTCTAGGGAGTCAGGGATCTGAGATAGGGCAAGGTTCCAGAGAGTCTTGGTCGTGGTATCTGACTCTTAGAGCAACTGGNGAAAACTTGGGGCCCAAGGCCCCCTGAAGGGGTTTGTACTGCACATTGTGCCTGCAGCATTCTAGGGAGTCAGGGATCTGAGATAGGGCAAGGTTCCAGAGAGTCTTGGTCGTGGTATCTGACTCTTAGAGCAACTGGATTTCTACCTTATTCCAAGCCCTGACTTAATCGTTGGATGGTGTTCTCACTTAAGGCAAAGCTGGAAGGAAACTGACTGCTTAGCTAGCTAGCCACATTATCTTCCCATAAGAGAAAACTGGGAGCCCTGTTGGGTCATTGGAGAGACCTGGATCCCTTTAAGGCAACAGATCCTAATGGAGACTATCTGTTTTCCATTCCCAGCTGCTGCTTCAGAGTGATTTGGGGGTGTTTTCTCCCTCCATCCTGGAGGCAATAGAAGGATTGGGGCCGGACAAACAGATCTGGAGGGCCCTGGCTGCAGAAGACCTGCTGGAAGNCAGATCCTAATGGAGACTATCTGTTTTCCATTCCCAGCTGCTGCTTCAGAGTGATTTGGGGGTGTTTTCTCCCTCCATCCTGGAGGCAATAGAAGGATTGGGGCCGGACAAACAGATCTGGAGGGCCCTGGCTGCAGAAGACCTGCTGGAAGGGTGTGTGCTGCACATGTGTGTTCGGCAAAGTTCAGTGTGGTCAGGGATGTGGCACAGGGCAGGGTTCAGAGACATCAGGTCAAAGGTGTGGGTTCTTGGGAGAACAAGGCATCTGCCTAATACCAAGTAGCCCACCCATTGGTGCATATCTCTCTTGAACATAGAGTTAAAGAAATTGGACTTCCTTGCTCCGGCAGGGCCTAGCTGGATGGACTGGGTGTTCCCTCCAGACTCCTGGAGCCAGGGTGGCTGAGTAGCCTTGGGTCACATTGTGTGTCAATTACAAATGGGATCAGACCATCACCATTTTGCAGCTGCTGCTTCAGGGCAACCTGCTGGGACTGGGCTCCTTCTACCCTGGAGGATAGGCAGGTTTTGCAGCCCAGGCCTAGTTCACTGACCTGGAAGAACCACTCTGAAGCAATGTATACTGCTCATGTGCTTGTAGCCCAGGTCAGGGGAGCCAAAGATCTGGAAGAGGGTAAAGGCTGGGAAAAGCCATCTCTTAGGGGTGGACTGTTGGGTGAATAAAGCACCTACCTAATTACAGTTCCTTGGTCACTGAAGTCCAAGCCTTGGTAGGGTGACTTAAACTCTTCCATGTTTACCACAATTAGGTCCCGGATAAACAACCTAAAGGAAATTAACCCTGAATATTCATTGGAAGGACTGGTGCTGAAGCTGAAGCTCCAGTACTTTGACCACCTGCTGCAAAGAGCCTACTCATTAGAAAAGACCCTGATGCTGGGAAAGATTGAAGGCAGAAGAAGAAGGGGAAGACAGAGGACAAGATGATTGGATGACATCACCAACTCAACGGACATGAGTTTGTCCTTCTGTGAAGGACACAGAATCCTGGTGAGCTTCAGTTCATGGGGTCGCAAAGAGTTGGACACTTAGTGACTGAACAACAGACAGTCATGATGATAATGGATGGAAATGTTGTGAGCTATGCTAAGATAGGTAAAAACCAAATTGAAAATTGAGCTCTACGTTGGTTAATTCACCATGATGTTCTTGCTCATTGTCTCCTCTGTTTCTGGATTTTTTAATATTTTTAGAAAATATTTATTTATTTTTGGCTGTATTGGCTCTTCGTTGCTTTGCGTGGACTTTCTCTAGTTTCAGGGAGTGGGGACTACTCTTCACTGTGGTGTGCAGGCTTCTCCTTGTGGTGGCTTCTCTTGTTGCAGAGCATGGGTGCTGGGCTTGTGGGTTTTAGTAGTAGTAGGCACATGGGGCTTAGTTGCCCCATGGGATGTGGAATCTTCCTGGACCAGGGGTTGAACCTCTGTTCCCTGCATTGGCAAGTGCATTTTTATCCACTCTGCCACCAGGGAAGTCCTTGTTTCCTGATTTTTAGACACAGTTTTATTAATTTTTTCTTGAATATCAAACTTAGTATGCTTGTTATAGAAAAAGAGAATCTTGTTTATTAAAAGCTATACAAATGCTCTCCAAACTCAAAGGATACAGCAAAGGTGACTGGGAAGACTGGAAAGAGAGGAGACTGAGCACAAACCAGTGCAGCATGCTTTTGACTAGGGGACTCTGAGCAAACTCCTGGGCACGCCTAAGGATGAAACTCTTCTTCTACTCCCAATTCTTCTTTTGCTGGATCTTGTGGAACAGTGTGGGAGAGTGCAAAAGGCACCACCATATTGGGAGCAGGGCAGACCTACTTTGAAACTCTGTTGCTATGGTGAGCATCTTGGTATCATTTTTAAAGCTTGCTGAACTTTTGCCTCCTCATCCATAGGGTGAGGGAAAATAAT
>SJYA01002245.1:763313-832613 GCA_006410615.1 Neotragus moschatus
GGCTTAGTTGCCCCATGGGATGTGGAATCTTCCTGGACCAGGGATTGAACCTCTGTTCCCTGCATTGGCAAGTGCATTTTTATCCACTGTGCCACCAGGGAAGTCCTTGTTTCCTGATTTTTAGACACAGTTTTATTAATTTTTTCTTGAATATCAAACTTAGTATGCTTGTTATAGAAAAAGAGAATCTTGTTTATTAAAAGCTATGCAAATGCTCTCCAAACTCAAAGGATACAGCAAAGGTGACTGGGAAGACTGGAAAGAGAGGAGACTGAGCACAAACCAGTGCAGCATGCTTTTGACTAGGGGACTCTGAGCAAACTCCTGGGCACGCCTAAGGATGAAACTCTTCTTCTACTCCCAATTCTTCTTTTGCTGGATCTTGTGGAACTGTGTGGGAGAGTGCAAAAGGCACCACCATATTGGGAGCAGGGCAGACCTACTTTGAAACTCTGTTGCTATGGTGAGNACTCTGAGCAAACTCCTGGGCACGCCTAAGGATGAAACTCTTCTTCTACTCCCAATTCTTCTTTTGCTGGATCTTGTGGAACTGTGTGGGAGAGTGCAAAAGGCACCACCATATTGGGAGCAGGGCAGACCTACTTTGAAACTCTGTTGCTATGGTGAGCATCTTGGTATCATTTTTAAAGCTTGCTGAACTTTTGCCTCCTCATCCATAGGGTGAGGGAAAATAATACTTAATCTGCAGAGCTATTATGAGATTAGAAGGAGAGGATACTTGTCAAGTGCCCGGTACTTTGCAGGTAGTGTGTCTAAAACAGAAGCAAGCAGATCCAGTCTCCTATCTAATATCAGAGTAGGCACTGCTACGATATTATACTGTGGCCTGGCCATGAGATCTGTCAGGAGATTGGCTGCCTTCCTTCATTCAGAGCTCCTTAGTGCTTGGGCAGGACAGTAGTATCTCCTCTTCTACGTGAGGCTCACATGTATTCAGTCACTTCAGTACCTGTCGTCGCAGCAGCACTGAGGCTGAGCTGGGAAGAATTTCCTTCTCCCTTCCACAGTCCTCTCCTGGGCTCCAGGATTTGTATCTATTTTTCCCTCTGGACACCACACCCTTCATGGTTTACTAAGCCTGGTTGTTGTTTGGTTGCTCAGTCATGTCCGACTCTTTCATGGCCCCATGGACGGTAGCCCACCAGGCCCCTCTGTCTTTGAGATTTTCCAGACAAGAATACTGGAATGAGTTGCCATTGCCTGCTGTAGGGGATCTTCCTGATCCAGGGATCAAATACACATCTCCTGTATTGGCAGGCGGATTCTTTACTGCTTAACTAATTAAGCCTGGCTATTTATTGCTTGTTTAAAATCATGGTTTTTGCATGTACTTTGGGGAGAAGAAGGCATCTGAGAGCCACAGTAGATGCTCCCGACCCCTTAAACCCAAGAGATGCCTGATCTCAGTTCCCTTGCCTTGCACGTGGCTCTCGACTCTGTCTTGGTGATGTGTCAAACAGGGGTCACTCTTTTTTGTGCCTTTCTGGAAGGGAAGAAGAGTCCTGTTAAATATGTGCAGAACTAGCCCAGGAAGGTAAGGTGACCACATTAGAAAAACAGGGTGGCTATATTTTCAGAAACAGTATGAGGATCCAGGGGCAAAGTAGCTATTTAACCTTCATTTAAAAAAATTATTTATTTTTGACTGTGCTGGGTCTTCGTTATTGTCGGGGCTTTTCTGTAGTTGCGACCAGCTGTGGCTTCTCTTGTTACCGAGCACAGCTCTAGGGAGCATGGGCTTCAGAGCACAGCTAACAGCTGTGGCACATGAGCCTAGTTGCTCTGAGGCATGTCAGGGTCAGGGATTGAACCCGAGGCTCCTGAGTAGGCAGGCAGATTCTTTGCCACTGAGCCACCAGGGAAGCCCCTCAACCTTCATTTTTATTGCGAACTGAAGTCAGGTAACTCTGAGTATATAGAGGAGGAATCTGTTTTAGGCAGTTCTAAGTGATGGACAGGGAGGCCTGGCGTGCTGCGATTCATGGGTTTGCAAAGAGTTGGACACGACCGAACGACTGAACTGAACTGACCTGAAGTGGTGTTTACAGTGTTTCCCACTAGAACAGCGCCCCTCAGCCCCCGCACAGGCCGGTTAACTCTCTAAGAGTTATACAAAAGGACTTTTAAAATGATTGCTTAAATTTAACCCCAAAGATCTTTGCCATCTCTTGTCTTTACAGGTGGTGTAGGTTTCTTTCTATAAGAAGCACTTCTGAAGTGGCAGAGAAAATACCACAGGATTAGAGACAGTTTAGTAAAATTATAAATATTGCTTTCAATCTTCTCACTTTTTTTATTAATCACTTGGTATTATCTTTAATTGAGCACAAAGACTTTTCCAATCACATCACATAGAGATCATTTTACCCACCGCTCTGTTGGGCTGCCAGTCTCCTGTCTCTCTCCTCAGCAACAGTAAGGTGAATACCCTTTCCACAGGGAAGAGAGATCCACTGTTTGTTGCCTTTGCCAATAATGAAAATGTTCGAGAGCCACGTGGCAAAGCTGTTGCCGTTTGCATCTTTCATATAAAGTATATCAAAAGGACCTGATGTCTCTCCTGGTTGGTAATCACACCAATTCTTCCCAGGTTAGCACCTCCAGTCACCACGCACAGGTTACCAGTGTCAAATTTGATGAAATCAGTAATCTTGCCAGTCTCCAAGTCAATTTGAATGGTGTCATTCACCTTGGTGAGGGGATTGGGGTAATGGATGGTGAAAGCATCATGGGTCACCAGATGAAGGATTCCTTTGNTTCCCAGGTTAGCACCTCCAGTCACCACGCACAGGTTACCAGTGTCAAATTTGATGAAATCAGTAATCTTGCCAGTCTCCAAGTCAATTTGAATGGTGTCATTCACCTTGGTGAGGGGATTGGGGTAATGGATGGTGCAAGCATCATGGGTCACCAGATGAAGGATTCCTTTGGTCCCCACAAAGATCTTTTTCACTGTGCACAATTTATACTTGGCTGCCTCAGGTGTAATACGATGAACAGCAAACAATCCCTGGTGTCACAGATCAAATGAAAATTCTCTCCAGCCTTATCAATGCTGATGACATCCATAAAATCAGTAGGGTAGGTTATATCGGTGCAGAGTTTGCCATTGATCATGAAATGCTGCATGCAAATCTTCATTTCATCTCCTGTTAGGGCATACTTAAATCTGCTCCTTAGGAAAATGATTAGAGGTAGACAATCCCTCAGCTTGTAGGGACCAGTAGATGGACAAGTGGCAAGCACACCAGTCAGTTTATCCAGCATCCAATGTTTTGGAGCTGCTACGTGCTTCGGGTGCTTCTTGGGACCCTGAGCCACGGCTGTGCTAGGCATGAAAAGAGGCCTGCCTCTTCCTCATCTTCTCACTTTGCTCAGCTATTTCTGTTTGTCCATATTATTCTTCCTCATGCATACACTTATCTATTTAATTGCAATCAATTTGAATATTATTTTGAAATATATATTAATTTTATACTCTGAAGTCTTCCTCATATTTTATAGATGACTATAATTTTAATTTCTGTGTAATATTCCATCTTATTTGGGTAAATTTATTAAATCATTATCAGACTGCTATATGTATTTAGATTTACAATAAATATTTTCAGTGTATAGTATATACTTGGGACTGTACAAGATTGACCTTTTTATGCCGTACTGAGCAGTTTTGTGCCTATATATTTTTTCTTCTCTTTGGTACTTTAGAGTAGCTTCCTTGAGGTGGGATGACTAGGCCAAAAGCTGTGAATTTTTTCTGACAAATGCTTTGCATTAACAATCCAAAATGATTGTACTAGTATATTGTGTCAAGCAGTGCATGAGTACATTAATTTTGCCCTGTGTTCACTAGCATTAAGTGTTATCATTTTTTATGGTTTTTCTGAAAGCATCATTTCCCACAAAACCCTAAAATAATCAGGAGAAAGCAGTGTTTACTGCCCTGAAGTTGTCTGTTTTCAGGTCATGCTTACATGATGGCAATGAGGTTTTAATCAGGTAACTATGCTATCTTTTTCTTTATCTTTCATTGAAGTGTTTTCAGTTGAGGGGAAATGCTCAGCTGTTGACTCAGATTCATATCATCCCTTTGCTTTAACACCTCCAACAGGTTCCTTGAAGACAGACCACGTGAAGGCAGGGGTGAGCTGATGGTGGGTATGGAGGGAGTGACTTGAAGTTGCCCAGTGACTCAAAACAGACTAGCCCCACCTCAGGGAGAGGCCACGTCTGGCACCTGCTGTGAGAGCTTCCCCTCACCTCCCCCGCACTGGTCCTCCCACTCGGGCGGCTGCCTGCAGGAAGATCTTTGAAAGAAGAGGAAAGCATATTATATTCAATACCTAGAAAAAAGCGTGATAGACACGGCTGGCTTCTAAAAACTGCTGAGCTTAGTAGAAAAGACTTGAAATCTTGCTTGGGTCCAGAAATCCCCACTCTGTAGAGCAGCTGATTCAAGATTTTTAAAAATGAATCTTCTCTTGTGGGTCTCTTCTTGCGTCTATTCACGCGTATTTACTCCCCAGTGTGTTTCAAAAAGGGTCTGGTGCACATTTCCTTTTCTGCAGAGGGAGATTGGAAATTTAAAAAAGAGTCAGGTCTCTCTCAAGCCAGGCAAGGCAGTGGGGAGCTCTGCTGAAGAGATATGGAGCTGTGACTTCAGAGCATTGCAGGTAAAAGTGACAAATAGCAGAGAGCTGCAGGCAGATAAGCAGGCTCCTGATAAAGACCATATTTTTTAAAAAGAATTTCTTAAAGAGATTCTGAACGTAGGCATCCCTCATTTTATTGTGCTTGACTTTATTATACTCTGCAAATACTGCAGTTTTTACAAATTGAAGATTGCCAGCTCCACGTTATGAAATGATGGTTAACATGTGTTTTAGCAATACTGTTTTTAAATTAAGGTACATACATTGCTTTTTTAGTTCTTCTTAAAATTTTATCTTAGAATTGAAATATAGTTAATTTGGGCTTCCCTGGTGGCTCAGATGGTAAAGAGTCTGCCTGCAATGAGGAAGATCCAGGTTCAATCCCTGGCTAAGATAGAAACCCTGGATAAAAGAATGGCAACCAACTCCAGTATTCTTATCTGGAGAGTTCCATGGACAGAGGAGCTTGGTAGGCTCCTGTCCATGGGGTTACAACGAGCTGGACATGACTGAGCGATTGACACAGTCACTTTTATAGTTGATTTACATTGATGTGTTAGTTTCAAGTGTACAGCAAAGGGATTCAATTATTTTTCAGATTCGTTACCATTATAAGTTATCATAAGATACTGAGTATAGCACCCTGTGCTATTCAGTAGATAAGGTATGTACATTGTTTTTTAAGACATAGTGCTCTTGCACACTTAATAGACTTCAGTATAGTGTAAACATAATGGGAAACCAAAAAAAAATTTGTGTGACTGGCTTTATTGCAATATTCACTTTTTTGTGGTAGTCGGAACCAAACCCTCTGCATCTGTGAGGTATGCCTATATTTTGAAGTGGATGCAGTGATCAATTCCTACAGGAAGAAAATATAAGAAATGAACATCATTCTACTTTTTAAAACAGGGAAATTAATTTGCAAGCTCAGGGAAAACTGTGGATGGAGTGTATTGCCTTTGTCCTGGCTCTTGAAGTATGTGTTGTGCTGGAGAAGACTGTATGCCATTTGACTGAATGTTATTGTTGTCAGATGTACCCAGACCTGCTGCAGCAAATAGTAACCCCTTCCAGCCCATGGGATGGTCTCTGTTTGAGGCACAGGGCTCTGTCCTTGACCTTGGCTTTTTCTTGTTCAAAAACATGACTCGACTGAGGAAAGAAACATTATGCAATCCAGCAGATGGGACAAAGCTCAGAGGAACCTAGTAACAGTGATGGCAGGACAGAGATTTGAAAATAATTTTAGTGGCCTGGAATTAAAAACTGAAACTGAAACTAACATGATGAAGTGAAAAACTTCAAAGATTTTTAAAAAGTAATTATTCAAATATAGAACGAGAACAGCTCCTGCGAAAAGATCTGGGAGTGATGAGATGCAGCAGCTAAAGAGATGATGGGGATTCAGAGACACGCAGGCTCTAGATAAGCTTGCAAACATTTGCCTGTGGACGCTGGTCCAGCATTCCCCGGCCTGGACTCCCCTAGAATTTCCATCTGAGGGACTCAGAGGCAGCAATGCAGTCAAAGCAGGCCTGCAGGAGGGTTAGAAGGCTTGAGAACAAAGAAAAAGCAAACAACCCCCCATCCCCTCCCACCCCNTAACTATGCTATCTTTTTCTTTATCTTTCATTGAAGTGTTTTCAGTTGAGGGGAAATGCTCAGCTGTTGACTCAGATTCATATCATCCCTTTGCTTTAACACCTCCAACAGGTTCCTTGAAGACAGACCACGTGAAGGCAGGGGTGAGCTGATGGTGGGTATGGAGGGAGTGACTTGAAGTTGCCCAGTGACTCAAAACAGACTAGCCCCACCTCAGGGAGAGGCCACGTCTGGCACCTGCTGTGAGAGCTTCCCCTCACCTCCCCCGCACTGGTCCTCCCACTCGGGCGGCTGCCTGCAGGAAGATCTTTGAAAGAAGAGGAAAGCATATTATATTCAATACCTAGAAAAAAGCGTGATAGACACGGCTGGCTTCTAAAAACTGCTGAGCTTAGTAGAAAAGACTTGAAATCTTGCTTGGGTCCAGAAATCCCCACTCTGTAGAGCAGCTGATTCAAGATTTTTAAAAATGAATCTTCTCTTGTGGGTCTCTTCTTGCGTCTATTCACGCGTATTTACTCCCCAGTGTGTTTCAAAAAGGGTCTGGTGCACATTTCCTTTTCTGCAGAGGGAGATTGGAAATTTAAAAAAGAGTCAGGTCTCTCTCAAGCCAGGCAAGGCAGTGGGGAGCTCTGCTGAAGAGATATGGAGCTGTGACTTCAGAGCATTGCAGGTAAAAGTGACAAATAGCAGAGAGCTGCAGGCAGATAAGCAGGCTCCTGATAAAGACCATATTTTTTAAAAAGAATTTCTTAAAGAGATTCTGAACGTAGGCATCCCTCATTTTATTGTGCTTGACTTTATTATACTCTGCAAATACTGCAGTTTTTACAAATTGAAGATTGCCAGCTCCACGTTATGAAATGATGGTTAACATGTGTTTTAGCAATACTGTTTTTAAATTAAGGTACATACATTGCTTTTTTAGTTCTTCTTAAAATTTTATCTTAGAATTGAAATATAGTTAATTTGGGCTTCCCTGGTGGCTCAGATGGTAAAGAGTCTGCCTGCAATGAGGAAGATCCAGGTTCAATCCCTGGCTAAGATAGAAACCCTGGATAAAAGAATGGCAACCAACTCCAGTATTCTTATCTGGAGAGTTCCATGGACAGAGGAGCTTGGTAGGCTCCTGTCCATGGGGTTACAACGAGCTGGACATGACTGAGCGATTGACACAGTCACTTTTATAGTTGATTTACATTGATGTGTTAGTTTCAAGTGTACAGCAAAGGGATTCAATTATTTTTCAGATTCGTTACCATTATAAGTTATCATAAGATACTGAGTATAGCACCCTGTGCTATTCAGTAGATAAGGTATGTACATTGTTTTTTAAGACATAGTGCTCTTGCACACTTAATAGACTTCAGTATAGTGTAAACATAATGGGAAACCAAAAAAAAATTTGTGTGACTGGCTTTATTGCAATATTCACTTTTTTGTGGTAGTCGGAACCAAACCCTCTGCATCTGTGAGGTATGCCTATATTTTGAAGTGGATGCAGTGATCAATTCCTACAGGAAGAAAATATAAGAAATGAACATCATTCTACTTTTTAAAACAGGGAAATTAATTTGCAAGCTCAGGGAAAACTGTGGATGGAGTGTATTGCCTTTGTCCTGGCTCTTGAAGTATGTGTTGTGCTGGAGAAGACTGTATGCCATTTGACTGAATGTTATTGTTGTCAGATGTACCCAGACCTGCTGCAGCAAATAGTAACCCCTTCCAGCCCATGGGATGGTCTCTGTTTGAGGCACAGGGCTCTGTCCTTGACCTTGGCTTTTTCTTGTTCAAAAACATGACTCGACTGAGGAAAGAAACATTATGCAATCCAGCAGATGGGACAAAGCTCAGAGGAACCTAGTAACAGTGATGGCAGGACAGAGATTTGAAAATAATTTTAGTGGCCTGGAATTAAAAACTGAAACTGAAACTAACATGATGAAGTGAAAAACTTCAAAGATTTTTAAAAAGTAATTATTCAAATATAGAACGAGAACAGCTCCTGCGAAAAGATCTGGGAGTGATGAGATGCAGCAGCTAAAGAGATGATGGGGATTCAGAGACACGCAGGCTCTAGATAAGCTTGCAAACATTTGCCTGTGGACGCTGGTCCAGCATTCCCCGGCCTGGACTCCCCTAGAATTTCCATCTGAGGGACTCAGAGGCAGCAATGCAGTCAAAGCAGGCCTGCAGGAGGGTTAGAAGGCTTGAGAACAAAGAAAAAGCAAACAACCCCCCATCCCCTCCCACCCCACACAAACCCTACAAAAAATAGGAGTATTTTTAAAAAGTGTGAAACATAAAGGGGGACTTGAGAGTTATTCTTAAATCTTGCAATAGCTTTTATGTAGAAGTGGGACTGACTACTTTTAGGTGACATCGTACAGCAGAACTAGTTCTCTAAACCTCTCTAATCCCATCTTCACCCACTCGGTTCCCCGCAGCTCCTCTAACAAGGCTTCCCTGAGTGTCTGGGAAAAATACCAGCCCACCATCCTTTCTCCCATACTCCTCTCCCTGATGTGTTTTTCTTCACAGCACATGTAAGCAACTGAATACTGATATTTACTTGTTTCTGGGCAGTTTTTGAGAGGCAGTATGCCTTGGTGAATGATACTAGGCAGTAGAGTCTGACTTCCTGGTTCAGAGCCTAGTCTTGTTTCTTTCTAAGCATTTGACTTTAGGCATGTTTGTTGACCTTTCTGAACTCCTCATCTCCTCCATCTCCTCATCTATAAATGGGAGATCGTGAGCGTACCTGCTTCACAGGGTGAGCTTGTGCTATTTTTCAGTTGTGTCTGACTCTTTGTGATCACATAGACTCTAGCCCACCAGGCTCCTCTGACCATGGGATTCTCCAGGCAAGAAGATGAATGAGTTGGCATTTCCTCCTTCAGGGGATCTTCTGACCCAGGGATCGAACCCACATCCCCTGCATTGTGCAGATTCTTTACCTCTTGAGCTATTGGAGAAGCCTCTCAAAGGGTAGTTGTAAGCATTAAATGAGTGTATTCCTGCAAAGAGCTTAGACGCATACCCACCTATGTCCTCAAAATCTCTTTTCTGTTCTTGTTTTTCATTATTACCACATAAGAATGCAAACCTCCAGAAAAACAGGAACTCTGTTATGTTTTAGTCCTATGACAAAGTAGGTGCTCTCTAAAAATTTATTGAGCCAGTAAGTTTAATGGATGGAAGTTTCAAGCAGCCAGACGGTATTTTGTTGTAAATGGGAAGAAACTTGCCCCAAATCAAAGCTTGTTAAGATCAGAAAGGCTGTCTGGAAGATAATGGATCCAGGCACCTGAGATATTGAGGAAGGGGTTGGTGGTCTTTGATGTGGGTGCGGTACAAAACATCTCTGCTTAGGGTTGGATGGAGGATCTGTAGTTTCTGAGTAGGGAAGTGATCTGATGATGAGACGAAGATCATCACTGACTTCATGCCAGATTTGGCTCCTTTGTGGGCTTTCCAGGTGGCCCAGTGGTAAAGAATCTGCCTGCCAAGTGGGAGATGCAGGAGATGTGGGTTCAATCCCTTGGGTTGGGAAGATGCTCTGGAGCAGGAAATGGCAGCCCACTCCAGTATTCCTGCCTGGAAAATCCCATAGACAGAAGAGCTTGGAGGGCTACAGTCCATGGGGTCACAGAGAGTCTGACAGGACTGAGTGACTAAACAACAGCAAGGGTTCCTTTGTGTGTAAATAACACAAGCAGACCCTGGGGCTCACAGCTCACTGGGAAGCTGGAGAAGCAGGCTTGGCAAGCAGGAGGGGACCAGTTTGGTCCTGGTGGGTCAGGAGGCAGGAAGCACAAGAAACTTTAATCCTAATTCTGAGTGATGTCTTCCCTGCCTTCTGCAGTGTGAATGGGGTGGATGTTCTCCTATGAAGACCCACAGAAGAGGAAACACCCCCAAGCAGGAAGTAGGTTGGTTGCTGGGGAGTATGGCCAACATCCCAAGTCCCAGCCTGTTGAATGTACTTCTTCCCAATGAGCTCTGGTGCTGGGAGGACAGTCTTGTTCTGCAGACCTGGGTCATGAGGAGAATTTGTGCTCAGTCCCCAGCCAGCATCCTCTCCTTTGCTATTTCTCCGTCTGCCAGTCATCCAGCTTGGTGATGTGCCGTGTGTCTTCATGGACTACAGTTGATGCCTCACATGTGGTGACTTGGTGACTGTAGCCTTAATGGTCTTGTAACACTAACAGTGCTTCCCTGGTGCTCAGTGATAAAGAATCTGCCTGCAGAGTAGGAGATGTGGGTTCAATCCTTGGCTCAGGGAGATTCCCCTGGAGAAAGAAATGGCAACCAACTCCAGTATTTGAGCCTGGGAAATTCCGTGGACAGAGGAGCCTGGCGGACTTACAGTCCATGAGGTCACAAAAGAGTCAGACACGACTTAGTGACTAAACAACAGCAAACACTATCAGTAGTGCTATAATATTCAGAAAAATGATTGCTATGATGTCTGAGATTGCTCCAGATGTCAAGCACTGAGTCTGGCCATTTACATGCATTACTGCTTTAATTTGGGGGGCTCCAAAATCACTGCAGATGATGACTGCAGCCATGAAATAAAAAGACACTCCTTATAAGAAAAGCTATGACCAACCTAGACAGCATATTAAAAAGCAGAGACATCACTTTGCCAACAAAGGTCCGTCTAGTCAAAGCTATAGTTTTTCCATAGTCATGTATGGATGTGAGGGTTGGGACTGTAAAGAAAGTTGAGCACTGAAGAATTGATGCTTTTGAACTGTGGTGTTGGAGAAGACTCTTGAGAGTCCCTTGGACTGCAAGGAGATCCAACCAGCCAATCATAAAGGAAATCAGTTCTAAATGTTCATTGGAAGGACTGATGCTGAAGCTGAAACTCCAATACTTTGACCACTTGATGTGAAGAACTGACTCATTGGAAAAGACCTCGATGCTGGGAAAGATTGAAGGTAGGAGGAGAAGGGGACTACAGAGGATGAGATGGCTGGACGGCATTACCAACTTGATGGACATGAGTTTGAGTAAGCTCCGGGAGCTGGTGATGGACAGGGAAGCCTGGCATGCTGCAGTCCATGGGGCTGCAAAGAGTCGGACATGACTGAGCAACTGAACTGACCGACTGACTGCTTTAAATCCTCATATCCTTGAGGAAGTTATACTTTTTCCATTTGATAAATGGGGAAACTGATGCTGATGAAGGTAAAGTAACTTTGCCAAGGTTGTTGAGTTAAGAAACATGAAGCTGGGATTTGTAAGCCTTTGTTGGCCTCTGAGTCTCCCATCATGTAGGCAGAAAACCAAAGGTGAAGAGATCTTCCATCTTTACCTTTGCAAAATGTCAAAAGAAGATCTGTCACCTGGAGATCAGTCTTCTCTAAAACTTTCTTCATTAAGCAAAAATATGTACTTGTAAAGAAACTTCTAAATAGTAACCCTGGCCGCTGGCCAGCCACATAGGTGCATTCAAGTCCCAGCAGGCATGGATAGGCTGCCCTGGAGAAGGTGCAACTTGAGAGCTGGAGACTGGGAGTGTCCCCTCTCACATCTCTTCTTGCTCACTGCCTTTCTTTCCAGTCCTGGGAAGAACATGCCATATGGGGCCTGCTCCCTTGCCCTGTCTTGTCTGAACTTTTCTCTCCTCTCTTCTTCCTTCTTCTCCCCTTCTCATCCTTTCTTTTGTTATCTTTCTTCTTCTAGCTTAAAACTATTTCTCTTCTTGCCCAAATACCTTAGGAAAATCTCCCTCATTCACTAACTTCTTTTTTTTGTCTCCTCCTTTTCCTCTTTCAATTTGCTTAGTTGATTTGTGGACCCAAAAAAAAAAAAGAGGAATCTTATTAATAATAAACTCATGAATATTGCCACCAATGTATCCGTATAAAGGAAAGGAAAGTTCTAGATTTGAAGTGATATTAGACAACTGGGATGACCAAGATATAAAGTCCTGGAAGTCAGTTTGGAAAATTCACACAAGTGGATTTTATTCTCAAGCACAGGAATTCAATGAGTAAAAACGTTCACTGGTGGGCTATGAGCTGAGACCAGGAAGGCAGAAAAATAACTCAATAAGAATACTTCATGCCCTTAAGGAACTCTCCATCTAATTTTACTCATTATTTAGAATCACTTTTGAGTACTAATTTCTTATATCACACGCACTCACGCCTTCCCCCAAGTGGTTTTTCTTTTTGCTAATGTGTACCACTTCAGCTACTTAGTGGGATAGAAATGTTTTATAGGTGGTTTTGGAACCTAGCCATCTTTTATAAGAAAATAATTCTATGGGGAAATGGCTTTTCTGTTTGCAAAAACTGAGTTAAATGCAAATGGGGCACTATTCCTTCGTAGGTGGGGGTTGACTACCTGCCAGAGTGTTGTTGGGGTGTTTCTCTAAGTCATTAGTGTGACTTGTGGCCAAAAGGAATCTGTATCTGGCACCATCTGGTGTCTGGAGGTAAAGGAAGTGCTGCTCTCAACATTTATTCTAAGACTTGGCCTTAGTATGACACCAAGAAAGCCCCAAATTAGAAATGATACCCAAAGAGGTAGATACAGGTTTCTGAATGCGTCCTATTACCTCCACCAACCTTTGACATTGAACTTTGACTTTTAGCTTTCTGTCCATCCTCCTGTCACCGTTCCTGACTCCAGCCACTCTTCATCTGTCTGGGACGCTTTACCACATAAGTGAGCCACTCTGTCCTCGGAAGTCTGGTGGTAGTCTGGGAATGGATGTTGCGCTGGGGAGACTGGGATACAGGGCCACTGGGAATCTTGGTTCTCCACTCCCAACTGAGGGAAGATGCAGGTGAAATGACATAAGGGCTTTGTTGACTGTGGCCAGTGTGGTTATGATGGTGATGATTACACAGGATGGAAAGCTTATGCAGGAGAAGAAGGGGAAGGAGGAGGTGAGTGCTTAGGTCTTCTGTTCCTGGAAGTCATGAAAGGAGCAGCCAACTGCATACTTCAGAGTAGACGGTCAGGGGAATCTGTTTAGATAAAAGCTAGTCATGAAAAGTAGGCTGGGTCCGCAAGGCCAGATTGGACTTACATTGGGCAGAAAGTCCAAAGAGAAGTGGGCCAGTCTGACAGACTCTTCTCTTTTCCATTTCCTTTCAGATTTGATGTGTTTTTTTAACATCAGTGATGAGACCAAGGCTTTGTGAAGGTATGAGGTACGAGTCAGTAGAGAGAAGAGAATTAAGAACATGTAGATTTCTCAGTGGAAAGGCCCTCAGGTGCACAAGGAAGGTGACTAGGTAGTTACTTGTGAGTCTATCGGCAAATTCTGACATCCTGGCTTTTGAAAGCGACCTTTGTGGTTGATAAAGCAGCACACCCTAAATATTATCACTGGCATCTAACACCCTTGTCTGAGCACTTACGACTGCTTCGAAGATGTATGATTAAGTCAGCAAATGACTTAGTCAGCCAGTGTTCACTAAATGCTAGACTTCATTGGTGGTTTAGATGGGAAAGAACTCACCTGCAATTCAGGAAACATAGGTTCAGTCCCTGGGTCAGGAATATCCCCTGGAGAAGGGAATGGCTACCCACTCCATTATTCTTACCTGGAGAATTCCATGGACAAAGGAGCCAGGCAGGCTATAGGCAATGGGGTCGCAAAGAGTCAGACAGGACTGAGAACTAAGCACACACACTCATCTTACAGATGAAGAAACTGAGGCCCAGAGAGGCAGGAAATCTGTCCCACGGGTCAGTGGGATGGCGAGGTTTCTGATCCCATCAGTGGTCCAGGATTCCTTCCCTTCGCATTGCAGGGTTCTGTGGTCTTTGGGAAACTGCCACTCTGAAGATGAGATTCAAGTCTGTCTGTTGTTGCCACCTCTTAGTCAACCAGACTCAGCTCGCACCCCTTCCCTGCTGCCCTGCTCCCCCACCTCAACCACCTTGCTCATCCTTCTGGAGTTTGGATATCCTTGGAAGAAACAAACCCTCCTCTTGGCACTGAGAGCTGTGTCCAAGCAGGGGGTGTATCTGGAATAACTGAGGGCTTGAGAATACGGCTGAGGATTGATGTAGCATACAACTCAGACATCTGTACTTTCATCAGATATTCACTGAGCACCAACTAGGTAACAAGCATCATGCAACAGTCTGAGATGACTGGTTAGTTTTTAGGCTAATGAGAAATAAGCAATTAGAATGCAGCCTAGGAAGTGCCATGAGGTGAAAAACAGGAGCCATATGAACACAGGAAGAAGCCATCAAACCCAGTGTGGGCAGAGGATGAGCAGAGTCATGGGAGCTTAGGCCAAGATTTAGTGGGGACAAACTTTCCAGGCAGAAGAAAGCCCCCAAACAGGTGAGGTTGGGAGGGAGATAGGGACAGAGATGGGGTCAGGCCAAGGCATATTCAGGGTCTGCACAAGGCTCAGTGTCTGAAGCTCTGCCTGCTCACGTGGGGCTGTGAGATGGGAAAGGTCGGTGGAGCAGATAATGAAGATTCTTTGAGACATTTATGGAAATTGGGTTTTAAATGATAGGTAGTGGGGAGCCATTCCTTTTATTTAATAAAAACTTAGAAAAGACTTTGTGCCAGATGTTGTTCTGAGTTCAATATTAACCTCAGTCATTCCTTCAAGCAATTCTTTAATTTTTTTTTTATTCATCTATTTATTTATTTGTTTTTGGCTGCACCGGGTCTTTGCTGCTGTCCAAAGGTTTTCTCTAGTTGCAGTGAGTGGGGGCTACTCTGCTTTGGTGGGCAGGCTTCTCATTGCCGTGGTGTCTCTTGCTGCAGAGCCCAGGTTCTAGGGCCCAGGGGCTTCAGCAGTTGTGGTGCACGGGCTTAGCTGCTCCACAGCAGGTGGGATTGTCCTGCACCAGGGATCCAACCAGTGTTCCCTGCATTGGCAGGTGGATTCTTAGCCACTGGACCACCAGGAAAGTCCTCAAGCAATTCTTAGTGAAACAGATACTACTACAAAACCCATTTTACAGATGAGGAAACCAAGGCCAAGAGAAGTGAAGTCACAATCTCAGGGTCCCCTGGGGTAGTAATGAGAGAGTCAGGATTTTAAACCAGGCAGTCCAGCTTCAGGGACCATGATCTTAGCCATTGTGCTCTGTGGCCTTGTTTATGGGTTTTTAAGCAGAGAAGTGTCATGACCAGACAGAATTTTGAGTAAGCCCATGTCTGCAGTGAGGGAAGACCTGCCAGTGAGGAAAGGGGCCTGAGGAGCTGCTTGGAGAAAGGTAGGTGTGTCTGCAACCACCCAGAAGTTCTGTCCCTGAGCCCAGAGGTCGTAGTTGCTCCCTCCACAGTGTGGGCATGGAGCATCTCTTGACAGTTTCCTGACTATTACCATTTTCAGGTAAGAAACAGATACATCTTTGGGGTGTTAAGGAGAGAGCAACAGACATGACTAAGGAAATAGAGGAGGGACAGTGATGGAGTTAGATCACTGAGCTGACTGCCCCCTGAGGGCTTGGTGGAACGCTAGGCAAAGGATCAGTAGGCAAAAAGTCGGAGGGAGTGACATAGAGAAGGGTAGGCTCTCTCAATGGTCCATGAACCCAGGAGGTGCGAAGGATACCTCTGGGGATTCCCAGGGGCAGGGACTCAGAGCACAGTTCCAATATGGTCAGGACCCAGAAGATCACACAGCCACAGCGAGGGGAAGCGTGGGAGGTCAGCCGTTGTAGGTGAAGTAGGGCCCTCTGCCCACTGTGAGAGCCAGGTGGAAACTGGACCGCCTCTGCCCAGCTCAGCTGTGCACGCCGTCCACAAAGGGCTGCGTGATGCACCCTCATCTCTGCTCCTGGCCTGGCCCCTCATGGGCTGCTCCGCTTCTGGGTCAGAGCCTCTAGTGAGAGTAACTCAAGCAGACAGGGAGCTGGGAGCAGGCAGGAGCTCCTCCAGTCTCGGTTGACCTGCCAATGTCCAGCTTTGTCTGTTCACCTGGAAGGCATCCCTCTTTCCCGCTGTGTGAAGGGGAAGTGAAAGTGGAAGTTTTAATTGTCCAGTTGTGTCCGACTCTTTGCAACCCCATGGACTGAAGCCAGCCAGGCTCCTCTGTCCATGGGATTTCCCAGACAAGATTACTGGAGTGGGTTGCCATTCCCTTCTTCAGATGATCTTCTCGACCCAGGGATCAAACCTAGGTCTCCTGCATTGCAGGAACACTACTGTCTGAGCCACCAGGGAAGGGGTGATAGAGAAAACTGGCCGAATGGGCCTGACCCAAGAAGCTGCCATTTGTCAACCAGCACAGCTCCAATTCCCTAACACCTGGGACAATACTTAGCATGACATCCTACTCAATAAGCATCAATGAACGGATGGATGAATGCCTGCAGTGTGTATAAGTCTGGCTCAGTCCGGTTTATAGCTGGGGATATTGAAGACGCCAGGGATAGACAGATATGAGGGGCCAAGGATGTATCTAGAGTTTTGCATTTGTAAACCCAGACCGTGGAGGACTTGAGTGGACATCATTCCTGCTAGGGAAAGGGTACAATTGTTTCTGAGGCAGGCCACTGTCCTTATCATTTGGAAACCTCTGAAATACTCTCCCTTTTGAAATAGAGAGAAGTGACCTGTTACTTAGGGTTAAAAATACACTTTGCTAGAAAACTCCCAAGAGTTGCCGAGTTGTGGTGGGAAGGGTGGAGGCTGTCCTTGCCTCCCTCCCCCCTGCTGCAGGCTGACTCACTCTCCTCTGCGGCAGACAGATTGCATCTTGCGTGGGGGCGGCTCTGCAGAGCTCAAAGCTGTTCCCTGAGAGTTATAGGGATTGCAGCCTGCTGCAGAGAACAATTGCTCTAAATGTGTTCTTTTAATGATACTTTATTTTTATGATCATTTCATTAATGGGTTCCTCAGAGGAAACAGCAGGTCCCACTGTCGGGAAAATCATTTGCTTTTCTCCTTGGGGGCATTTGGTCTATTGGCTCTGAATTTTAAACCCTGCAGTGTCAGGTCAGGCCTGACTTTAAGTGCCTCTGTGTCTGGCTTAAGTCCCAGGCTAAAATCCCTTTGTAAGGCTGTTGTCTTGGGATCAGTATCTCTGGGCGTTCTTCCCCACGGCAGATGGTATCATCCTGGGGTCTGATGACTTAGCAAGGCCTCCAGAGAGGTATTACTGCCTCATTATCATCAGGCTCTGTCAGGACAGAGAGCTGACAGCCGTCAAGGCCTCCAGGGCAGCGAGAAGGAGCAGATATCGTGGGTGTGATTTTTCCAGGTACCAAGGCCTAAAGATCTCACCCAGATCTGGCTGGCAGGGGCTCTCACTGCTTGTGCGCTCACCGCTTAACCCTGGATAATTGCTTTGGTTCCATTCTGTGGGAGATGTGGGCACAGTGAGCTTTCTAACCATCCCCAGCTTGCAAAGCCCTGGTAGTGTGTAGTGGCCTCTGGTAAAGCAGGTACCATTCATGTCAGTGTCTGTTGCGGGAATATGAATAGGAGAGGGCTCTCAGAACAGCAAGAGCTACAGTGAGTGTTACTAGGAGGCAGGCTGCAAGGAATGCCCAACTGGCTTGTTAATCCAGTATAATTCAACAACTGTTTGCTGGCTATCTGCTGGAGGCCTGGGGCAGAAAAGTGAAAGGTAAACCCAGCTTCTAGGAGCTCACAGACTAGCAACTGGTTCCCAATGAATTTGATTGAAGTACCAGGAGTTCAGCGTCCTAATATATGAAGTGGCGGTGCATGCATGCATGTGTGTTCAGTCACTCAGTCATGTCTGATTCTTTGCAACCCCATGGACTGTAGCCTGACAGCCTCTTCTATGCATGGGATTCTCTAGGCCAGAATACTGGAGTGCATTGCCATTCCCTTCTAAAATGGAGATAATAAAAACTTAATGGTGGTCTTGGGAAGATTTAAAGGAATAATGCATATAAATTAAACCATTTTGTGTGTGGCCTGGCACATAGTCATGCACATTACTGGTTGAAGGAAATCAAAGAATAAAGATGAATCAAAGAGACAAAAGTGGATTAAGCATGCATGTCTTGCAGATTGCTATGAAGTCTAAACTGGTGCCTTAACCCATTCCCAGATGGGGGGCAATAGAGGTTAGTTTGGGAAGGGGCTGACCTATTATCCAAGTCAGGCAGTGTTGAAATCATCCCAGAGGGAGTGCTAAATTGGACTGGAGACACAAAGTCAAAGTGTCAAGAGACCAAGGAGGCCCTAGCTGACTCTTGGCATCCAGAGTGCAGTGTGGATGAGGGTCAGAGAGGAAGGGCAGGGTGAAGGGAGTGGGAACAGAGAGAGTGAATGGACTTGGAGGCATGAGGCCCTACTTGCTGGGCTATCATCTCTGTTGGAGGTGTGTTTACAAAGAGCTAGCTTTGTCTTTCAAGGCAGGTAGAGGAAGGAAGCNCTTTTCCACCTCTTGCTGTCTCTAATTCTGGTGTCACCTCTGGGTATAGGAGAAGCACTGTGCTAGTTGGTTTTGCAGGGATCAAAGAGGCGGAATCTTTGCCCAGAAGATGCTTCCAGTGTCATCATCATATTGGTGACATGAGGTCTTCTTATATAGAAAGAATTAGAGAACTGAGTATTATTATCAAATGACAAGACAATTCAGAGAGCAAAGATTTCAGTTCGCGTCTAATGAAATGATACAGCCCAATGTTATGAGCTCTTGTCTCTAGAAAAATAACCACCTAAAGCCTCAATACTTTCTTGTCAGCACAGCTTTGTTAATTAATCCATGACTGATCAGAAAGGTTAATTGAATTCATAGAACTTAACTAACATCATGATGGATTTAGGATCCCAGTGGAGTTGCAAGTCATCTAAATTTGGTTATTTGCACAAGCTATAATTTAGACCTGACAGTTGAGTTTTTTGTAAGCAGTGTGGCAGTTAAATGGATGGCAGTTGTGTCCAGATTAAATAGGATGGAATTAGGTGGTATTCTGCAGGCTCTGCAATTTAATTTGTTTACTGGGAAAGGAGTCAAGAAAAAAGTAATAAAAGCCCTTGGTTATGTAAGCATTAGACCAAAGCTGGGACTCCACTGGGAGTTCTTTTATTGATCTTTGCCTCCTCAGCCCCCTAAAATAGTGACCAGTGAATTGTCAATGATTAACTACCTCAGTAGTCATTGTTGTTTAGTCACTAAGTCATGCCTGACTCTGCAAACCCGTGGAAGCCTGTCAGGCTTCTCTGTCCAGGAGAAATATCCCAGGGCAAGAATACTGGAGTGGGTTTTCCTTCTCCAGGGAATTTCCTCTCTAGCAAATCTTCCCCTCCCAGTGACTGAACCTGTCTCCTGTGTCTACTACCTTGGGAGACAGATTCTTTACCACTGAGCCTACTGGGAAGTCAACTACTGCAGTAACTGTTAATAAATGAATAAATAAATGATTCCTCCAACCACCTGTGCAATAAATGTTAAAAAAAAAAAAAAAAAAAAAACCTGCACTAGCCCTGTGGAAGGTACTGGGAAACAAGCTACCCTGGGAAGGCATGCAACTTACTCAAAGTAACTTTCCCCTGACAAGCAATAATACAGTTTGGTGTAGTAACTGACTAGGGAAAAGACAGGGATGGGCTGGAAGACACTATCCAGAGAGAGAGTAAAGGATCTGAGGGAGTGTGGAGGATTTCACAGGGGAAATGATATTTGAGCCGGGTCTTCAGATAGGAATTTTCCAGGCAGAAGAGGGGGAATCACACGGCACAGAGAAGGAGAGTTTGTGTGTGGAGGGTGGAGGGGTGAAAGCAGAGAGCCCTTGATGAGTGGCCTGTGGCTTCAGGTGTGTGGAAGGGAGAAGTCAGGTTGGGAAGAGCCTAGAATGCCTGTTTAGGGGGTCTTGACTTTATCTGGACCTAGTGGGGAGTCTTTAAAGGATTTTCAGTATGTGAGTGTTATGATCAGATTTATGATCTGGAAAGGAACTCGTAGAAGTGCATGGCAGATGGGCTGGAGGAGAGTGGGACTCATGGCAGAGAGAACAGTGAGCAGCGGGTGGCGACTGGCATGGGGAGAGGGCAGCAGGGAGGCCACAGTCTGGCCATAGGTGGGCCGAAGTGTTGGGCATAATTTCTCTGGGCATCTTCAGTTTCTCTCGTTTATAAAATGGGAACCATAATTTCTATCTGTCCAGGGTTATTTTGATGTTTTGATGAGAAATTGCATGCAAACACTGAAGTATATATATTATCTGGCACATAATAAAAGTATTCCCTGGTGGTTCAGACTGTAAAGAATCTGCCTGCAATGCAGGAGACCTGGGTTCCATACCTGGGTCAGGAAGATCCCCTGGAGAAGGGAATGGCCACCCACTCCAGTGTTCTTGCCTGGAGAATTCCATGGACAGAGGAACCAGTGAGCTATAGTCTATGGGGTTGCAAAGAGTTGGATACAACTGAGCGACTAACTCTTTCACTGTTTTTCACTTTATTTATTATTTACCTGGGGAGGGATGACAAGCGTCCTGGCTAAGACAGCAGTAACAGGGACAGAGAGGAGGAGGGCGGAAAGGAGAGATATTTAGGAGGTAGGCTGGAATTCTGAGTGCTGTTGGCTTGTCCTAGAGCAGACAGGCAGTCTATGCTGACTCTTGCTCCAGCAGAGCTTGCTCTGCTGGTCTCATTATAAAACCACAGATGAGGCCCTGAGGCATCTGACCTGGGGCTATCCTGGACTCTCAGGGGGAACCGGCAAAACTAGGAGTTAGTTGCCAGCAAGAGAGGCCCTTCTCTGTTTGAAGAGAGATGCAACTTGATTATCTGCCTTTGTGCTCTGATCCCTGCAGGAGCCCAGGCACGTCTTGCCTCTGCTCTGCAGTGCATGATGCTCAGCTTCGTGACTGCAGCAGAGCCTGGGACTCCTCTGCATGGAGCGGCAGACTCAGTCAGAGGAGGACCAGACATGAGGAGCAGCTTCAGGGAGTCCGAGAGGGTGCTGTTACCAGGGAGAGACTGAGGGTACAGTGAGGGCCCCACCTACTCTTCTTCTCTGGGTCTGCAGTCCCACCACTAGGAACTGAATTGCTTTGTTTTAAAGGCTCTTTGTCTCTGACTGAACACAAATAATCCAGGGAAAACTACTGTCATTAAGGGAAAGGATAATAATCATAACAGAAAATAACAATAATAATGCTAACAACTGATAGTTGTGGACGACTGCTTAGTGCCAGGTACTGTGAGAAGTACTTTTACCCATAGCCTCATGAAATTTTTCTGATAGTCCTATTAAGTGAAAGTGAAAATGAAAGAGTTAGTCACTCAGTCGTGTCCAACTCTGTGATTACCCATGGAGTGTAAACTCCCAGGCTCTTGTGTCCATGGGATTCTCCAGGCAAGAATACTGGGTTGCCATGCCCTTCTCCAGGGGAATCTTCCCAACCCCGGGATTGAACCCAGGTCTCCTGCATTGCAGGCAGATTCCTTACCATCTGAGCCACCTGGGAGTGAACGTTATTACATATGAGTACATGGAAGCTCAGAGAAGTTAAGAAACCTGATTAAAACACACAGTGTACATTTTTGAGGGTGCTGTGACAGAATGAACTGGAACCAGGGTAAGAGGAAGTGGAAGTGGATGTTGGGTATGGGATTTGGTAGGAAGAGAGAGTAAAAGAGAGATGAAAGGGTAGAGAAGAAGCTAACTGGCCAGGATGGGCACTGTTTACCTCACAGTCACTGAATTCATGCATTCGCCCTTTGCCACTAGTTCTCTCAGCCCTTATACTTGCTAGGAGGCTTAAGGATGATCATGAGACTCCTGAAATGGGCTGGGTTAGAATAAACGACTCCTGACAGAACTGCCCGAGCGATTCAGCTTTATCCAAGCTTATCCAGCCATGGTCAGAGTGGGCAAAACAGACCCCCTCTTGACCNAGAAGCTAACTGGCCAGGATGGGCACTGTTTACCTCACAGTCACTGAATTCATGCATTCGCCCTTTGCCGCTAGTTCTCTCAGCCCTTATACTTGCTAGGAGGCTTAAGGATGATCATGAGACTCCTGAAGTGGGTTGGGTTAGAATAAATGACTCCTGACACAACTGCCCGAGAGGTTCAGCTTTCTCCAAGCTTATCCAGCCATGGCCAGAGTGGGCAAAACAGACCCCTCATGACCAAGACTGGGGACTAACTGTCCTTGCATTCCCCACGCAAGGCCCAGAGTATGGTACACAGTAGGCATCCAGGAGATGCTCACTGGATTGGGAAGATCCCTGGAGGAGGGCACGACACCCCACTTCAGTATTCTTGCCTGGAGAGTCCTATAGACAGAGGAGGCAGACTACAGTTCACAGGGTTGCCAAGAGTCTGTCACGACTGAAGTGTCTTAGCATGCACAGATACTCACTGTTGCCTAGCGTTCCCACTGGAACTCAAGTTTGCTCTCCTCAGAGCCCTGCAGATGCCTCTGGCTGTTCTCCCTGTGTCTAGTGATAAAGGAATTGCNACTAGTTCTCTCAGCCCTTATACTTGCTAGGAGGCTTAAGGATGATCATGAGACTCCTGAAATGGGCTGGGTTAGAATAAACGACTCCTGACAGAACTGCCCGAGCGATTCAGCTTTATCCAAGCTTATCCAGCCATGGTCAGAGTGGGCAAAACAGACCCCCTCTTGACCAAGACTGGGGACTAACTGTCCTTGCGTTCCCCATGCAAGGCCCAGAGTATGGTACACGGTAGGCATCCAGGAGATGCTCACTGGATTGGGAAGATCCCTGGAGGAGGGCACGACAACCCACTTCAGTATTCTTGCCTGGAGAGTCCTATAGACAGAGGAGGCAGACTACAACTGTTCACAGGGTTGCCAAGAGTCTGTCACGACTGAAGTGCCTTAGCACGCACAGATGCTCACTGTTGCCTAGCGTTCCCACTGGAACTCGAGTTTGCTCTCCTCAGAGCCCTGCAGATGCCTCTGGCTGTTCTCCCTGTGTCTAGTGATAAAGGAATTGCAAGTCTCTGCTTATGAATTCAGGAGGGACCAGAGAGGATCAAATGTAATTAAGCTTCTCTGTTTATTAGTGATTGCTTACCCAGCTCNAGTTTGCTCTCCTCAGAGCCCTGCAGATGCCTCTGGCTGTTCTCCCTGTGTCTAGTGATAAAGGAATTGCAAGTCTCTGCTTATGAATTCAGGAGGGACCAGAGAGGATCAAATGTAATTAAGCTTCTCTGTTTATTAGTGATTGCTTACCCAGCTCATTTGGACCATTTAAAATTGTAAACCTAAATTCCATGTTTCCAATCAGGATGTGGACAGAGAGGATATGGATAAAAAAAGAATCTGGACTGATTTTCAGGGTCTTGGTGACGCATGTGTCCTGGACGCAGGGTTAGAATGGCTTGAGGTGCATCGTCCAGTGCCTGTATGAGACGTAAGGTGACCCAGGCAGCTCCACAGTGGGAGGAGAGAGCCCTGCAAGTTCGGAGTTGGTTTTGCCATTAGCTCTGTGACCTTGGACATTGTGTTCCTTCTTTGGGTCTCAATTTGCTTATCTGTAAATTGGGCCATTGGATTAGATGAGTGGTTCTTTAGCTCCATGGAAAAGATTTGAAGAGCTCTGAGGTCTCCTGGAGTGGGTCCTTCTTTGATCTATTTAAAATAATGAATCTAACGTATCAACCGACAAAAGAGCACCAGTGCCTGACACATCAAGGGGGCCCCTCAGACATGAATCTATTTGTCTATCTGTATACATAGATGTATACATCTGTAAAAGCTCTTTGAAAAAGAAATAACCCCTAACTGGAATGCCAAAAATTGGAGCCATAGATTGGTACATACAAACTGCCATCAGAAGGATACCACAAAGCTGAAGTATCTCCAGACTATTTCTGCAACCACCTTTTCAAGCTTTATTACCTTTGGGTGAAGACTTATGGCTCCAGCGAAAGCCCAGTAAAATGCAAATAATCATGTGGCTATTCTCCCAGAAGTATTAATACCTGGATGACCTATACAGTTCAAATTCATAGATATTTTGAATCTTAAATTTTCACTTATCCATATCATCACTNGGCATGGCTCTGAGGACGTTGCCCCCTGACTGCTCTCCGTGGTTGTATTTCCTTGTTCAGGTCATTGTTTGGAGAAATGGAATGAGAATGACCACATACCACTCTGTCTTTAAGATTGCTGTTATGATTTCTAGGCTAAGATAAAAGTGAAGTGAAAGTTATTCAGTCGTGTCTGATTCTTTGTGACCCCATGGACTATACAATCCATGGAATTCTCCAGGCCAGGATACTCCAGTGAGTAGCCTTTCCTGTCTCCAGGTGATCTTCCCTACCCTGTGTGTATGCATATGTGTGTATGTGTGAGCACTTGTGTGCGTCGGTGTGTATGTGCATTTCTGTGTGTGTCTCTGTGTCCATTTGTGTGTGTGTGAGCATTTGTGTGTGTGTGTCTGTGAGCGCGTGTGGGGATGGGGCCAGGTTCGGGTATAGAGGTAATGTTAAGGACACATAAAGTCTGTCTCAGAACAGTTGAAATGCAGGCCTCATTTGGCAGGACTTTCTGTGACTCGAATATCTCGCAGCTCACAGTTTCATGGGACATTTGTGCAGATGAAATTGATCAGCAGGAGGAAGAAAATAGCTGTCACCTAGGCAACCAGCTGATGACTCATCCTGGCATTGAAGCAGCAAAAGCCTGAGACTGCAGTAATTTTCCAGATGCTTAACCTGCCCTCCTCTTTCTCTCTCTTTGTTTCCCACTCCCCATCCTTCACATCTTCCTCTATACCCACTTACCTGGGTTCTTCCAAAACTTGACACAGCTCCTTTGTGGGGTCTACCTGAGTCCTGAGCTCTCTGGAGCAGTTATGCAGACCCCACCCCTCCAGTAATTTGTGGGTGGCTTAATTTGCTGCTGCTCCTTGTCTCCAGCAACCAGGAAGTGGCCAGGCTGCAATAGTCTGATGCCACAAAGCCCCCAAGGTGCAACTTGCTGCCCTTGATTAGAAAAGCCTAGAGGGAGTCTAGCACTTTTTCCATTCTAATCTAACCTGAG
Source organism: Neotragus moschatus (assembly GCA_006410615.1). Lineage (NCBI taxonomy): Eukaryota > Metazoa > Chordata > Mammalia > Artiodactyla > Bovidae > Neotragus > Neotragus moschatus. The sequence goes on from SJYA01002245.1 coordinate 788,555, forward strand.
CTCATCCATTTATCTCAGAGATCTGCAGTGTGTTCCTTTGCGGAAGAGCAGCTATACCTTGGACCTCCCAAGCGAAATTGTGAAAACGATGTTTAAAGGTGACAACACTCACCTTTGACAGCTTCTCTTCCTGCAGGGTTTTCCTATCCTCTTTTCCTACCTTTCTCCACTCATAACCTAGTGTCTGATGTTTCAGCTCCTTCTTAATTATCCATCATAATCCTCTCTAAAACGCAAAGTGATAGAAGCTTAAACCATTCCCTGTCCCAAAGTATTTTCATTTTAATAAGGGTTTTCGAAGTCAAACTATTTCAAGACCCAGAGAGTAAAATAAACTATTAGCCTTTCAGATACAGATATAGGCACTGGGGCTTGGGTAGTGGGCTATGAGAGGGTCTTTCTCTGCACATCTTATGTGTATCACCTATGTTGCTGCTGATTCTTACTTAAAGCATTTCTATATTGGATATAAGTTGCCTTAATTCTGTATTCCCATGCAATCCATACATATGCATTCCATTTACACATGTGCACACCACATGCACACATACCACCTTGAGCAACAGCAACAGCTGGTGGAGAAACAACAGCAACAGCTGGTGGAGAAACAACAGCAAACCCTCAATGATGATTGGTCTACTCACTTTTATTTACTTTATGTATGTCAAGCATTTAACATGCAGAACATGGTAGTGGGCAGTGCAATTGTGGTGTCCTATTGTTTAGTAGCTCAGCTGTGTCCGACCCTTTTGTGATCCCATGGACTGTAGCCAGGCAGGCTCCTCTATCCATGGGATTTCTTAGGCAAGAATGCATGAGTGGGACCATTTCTTCCTTCAGGGGATCTTCCCAAACCAGGGATCAAACCCGGGTCTTCTGCATTAGCAGGTCAATTTTTTACCACTAAGCCACCAGGAAAACTCTGATTGGGGTTGTCCACATCTTTCAAAATAGCTTATGGTCAGCAGAGGTATGATCGCCATTGGGGAAGTGAGATATGAGACTGTAACATAGGGGACTCTGGGCCAGATGGGGTGGGAGGTAGGGCCAGGGAAGTCCAGGAATGACTTCCCTGGGAAAGTGATGCAGGGGTCAGAGTCAAACTAGCTGGGTCTACAGGGTGATAGTGGAGAGAGGGAAGAGCATTTCAGACAGAGGGAATAGACTGTGTAAGAGAGCACCTTTGGATGAAAGCACTGTGTAAGAGACAAGGCCAGGTCTGAGAAAGGGCAAGAAGACCAGTATGTCTCAAGAATTCAGTGAAGAAGAAATGGCTGCGAGGCTGACAGCAGATGGAGCGTGAAGGCATCCAGGACACTATAGCGGGGGTGCCAGCTGACTTGCAGGACAGCCCAGGTGGGACGCAGGGATGGTTTCTTTCTACTCTTCCCCCCCTACTCCTCCCTTTCTCTTTTCCCCTCCTCTGCCCCTTCTCCTCCTTACATGGCCTATCACCTTCCCTTTCTTTTCCCCCACTTCTGTCTCCTCCTCACCCTTCTTTGTCTTTGTGGGGGAGATCAGCATCTAATTTTGTCTTTCTCAGAAACTCCATCTGCCAAAGAACAAAAATTTCAGCTCCAAAGCTTAGTGTGACACAAAAATATAGACAGTCCCTTTTGAGTAGACCTGCTTAGACTCGGCTACCCATGCAGGCAACTCTTCAGGTTGGCTTCTAAGAGTATTGGGGTGGGTTCTGGCTTTGCTCCGTACTTGCAGCAGTGTGACAGAAAGGACCTTGCGCCCTGTGGTGACCTGGAATATCTCCTGACTCTGCTGGTCTCTGCAGCAGTGTCGCTGGTCTTCCCAGCCCATGTTTGCTGATCCTGTGGCTGCAGTCTGCTCCCTGTGTTCCTTGTAGCTGGGCCATTGACTGATTCTCTCTTTTTCTCCCTCCCTCCCTCAAAGTGGTCAGAGCCTAATTGTCTCCTGGATAACTCAGCCTCACCCCAAATCTTGCTATGTTTCTGTCTTGTCCTCCAAATGGCCTCTGCAAGGGGAACCTTCTGTGTACTGTGGGGAACCCTGGGGTCTGGGGCAGCCAATCTTGAGTCTGGATTAAGCCAAAATAGAGGATAAAAGAATTCAGAAAATCTTCCCTTTGATGGCTGTTGGCTTGTGGTTAAACATCATTTCGAGAGGTTTTCGAAATCTGGATACTCCCTCCCTTTTTCCCCCTCGGCGTTCTTTCTTTGGAGTCCTAATCTTTTCTCAGCAGATAGACGTTCTGGCCATCTAAGGAGAAGCTGATTTTTTAGGGGAAGGCAAAAGATAAAAGCGTGTGGGTATGTGTGTATGCTTCAGAATAGGATTTCTGTTACTACACTATTTTAAGGATTTGGGATTCTTTTTTGTAAGATCATTAAGAAATCGCTGAACCATTTTTAGCAAGGAAGTGATAGGTTCATATTTGCATTTTTATAAAAATCCTGGTGGCTGCTGTAAAGAATGGATTGGATGGGAAATCTACGTGCAGGGAGATCAACCAGTGGTTATTGGCTGGTAGCAAAGAAGATAACCAGAGGCAGACTTGAGAGATGTTTAGGAGATTGGGAGACAGGACATGAAGATTGAACCACATGTGGGGATAAGGAAAGGCAGAGTTGACTCAAAGAGCCTCAATTTCTACTTTAGGTGACTGGAGAGATTTGAGGATTATGCCCTGAAAATGGGAGAAGGAGATCTAGATTTGGAGAGTTGAGAAGACAGTAATAAAACCAGTAGGGTATTGGAAGTTTAAAGAGTCTTTGAGAAATGCAAATAGAAGTGACCAGTAACTGAATATTTGACTTTGGAGCTCAGGGGAGAGTCATTCTTGTAAGCCCTGTTGCAGTGAAATTGCAGTGGAAGCAGGTAGCCTGGGGAGGGAGCAGCTAGGGAGGAGAGAAGTGAGACTGGAGGAACTCAAGCAATGAAGGGAGATAAAGAGGGTTTATAAGTAAGAGGGATTCTTGATGCTAAGAAAGCCTCGGGTGCGTGTGCTCAGTCGTGTCCAACTCTTTGCGAACCCCTGGACGGTAGCCCGCCAGACTCATCTGTCCATCAGATTTTCCAGGCAAGAATACTAGAGAGGGTTGCCATTTCCTCCTCCAGGAAAGCCTTGAGCATATTGAAACATACAGTCCTAAACACTTGACAAAGTGACAAAGTGTCTGAAGAGGAGGAAGTGGATGGTTTTGGAGCACACCTAGAGGGTTCATCCCAAAGAGGGCAGAGGCTCCTTTCTCCCTCTCATATAGAGGGCAGCCAGGCTTGGAGCAGATGCATTAGTGGATAGGATCCAACGAGTTGAGGGAGTTTCCATTGGTGGCCTCTGTTTTTGGTGTCACAAAAGAGTCAAGTCCTCTTGAAAGTGCATAAGGGTATTGGTTGGNCTGATTTTAAGAACCAGAGATATCCATGATGAAAAACTTAGAAAATATTAAGAAGTAAAAGAAGAAATTAAAATCATTCACAATCCTCTTAATTATAGACAGCTGCTATTAACGTTTTTGAGGTCTTTCTGTATGGTTTTTCTTTTATGCATACTTTAAAACAATAACAAAGTTGATATTCCACTATACACTAGTCTGAATACTGCTTTTTTAAAAACTAGTTTTACATTGAACATTTTCCACACCTTTCGATATTGTTGAGAACCTCATTTTGATGACTATATTATATTTTACTATGTGATGATGCTATTATACATGGTCATTCTCCTGTCACCTGGTATGTAGGCTTGTCACCTGCACTCGACCCTATCCTTTCTTAGCTTCCCTGGAATTTTACTTATTTTCACTCATAGCTTCTCTTCCCTGATTGCTGCTTGTCATTTGTGCCTTTCTCTATGCCTTCCTGGGCTTCCCTGGTAGCTCAATGGTAGAGAACCTGTCTGCTAATGTAGGAGATGTGGGTTCTGCGTCTGAGTCAGAAAGATCTCCTGCAAAAGAACGCAGTAAGCCGATCCAGTATTCCTGCCTGGGAAATCTCCTGGGGAGAGGAGTCTGGGGGGCTACAGTCCACGGAGGGGCAAAGAGTCGGACATGACGTAGCAACGGCGCATGGACTATGCCTTCACATCGCAGTTATGCGGACATATCTCTAGTCTCTCGGAGATGGAAAGGGAACCCCACTCCAGTACTCTTGCCTGAAAAATCCCATGGACAGAGGAGCCTGGTAGGCTGCAGTCCATGGGGTCGCTAAGAGTTGGGTCTGACTGAGCGACTTCACTTTCACTTTTCACTTTCATGCATTGGAGAAGGAAATGGCAACCTACTCCAGTGTTCTTGCCTGGAGAATCGCAGGGACAGTGGAGCCTGGTGGACTGCCATCTATGGGTTCGCACAGAGCTGGACACAACTGAAGCGACTTGGCAGCAGCAGCAGCAGCATCTTTAGTCTCTAATGGACCATGCCCAGTACACTGTCTGAATTCTGGTATTTTTATAGTTTCCACATTTTAATATCTTTCCCTTTTAAATGCCATAGCTAATCTAAAGCAAAGTTCTGAGCAGGCCATTTCCGCCGATGATCGAGCACCAGCCTCATTTGCACTTCACTGTGCCCGTCATCTAATCTATTGTGTCTTACACACAGCCATTTTGTTCATCATCTCCCTTCTGGCTTTCCATCCTTGACAAACAGGATAATCATTCATCTAAGCCACTGATGCGAATGTCAAACCTCAGCCCTTTGGCCCAACACCAGAGACATACTCAAGAGATGACACCATTCTATTTATTAATACCCTATAATCGAAATAGGAGAGTGAAAAAGTTGGCTTAAAGCTCAACATTCAGAAAACGAAGATCATGGCATCTGGTCCCATCACTTCATGGGAAATAGATGGGGAAACAGAGGAAACAGTGTCAAAGTTTATTTTTGGGGGCTCCAAAATCACTGCAAATGGTGACTGTAGCCATGAAATCAAAAGACGCTTACTCCTTGGAAGAAAAGTTATGACCAACCTAGATAGTATATTCAAAAGCAGAGACATTACTTTGCCGACTAAGGTCCATCTAGTCAAGGCTATGGTTTTTCCAACATCATGTATGGATGTGAGAGTTGGACTGTGAAGAAGGCTGAGCACTGAAGAATCGATGATTTTGAACTGTGGTGTTGGAAAAGACTCTTGAGAGTCCCTTGGACTGCAAGGAGATCCAACCAGTCCATTCTGAAGGAGATCAACCCTGGGATTTCTTTGGAAGGAATGATGCTAAAGCTGAAGCTCCAGTACTTTAGCCACCTGATGCGAAGAGTTGACTCATTGGAAAAGACTCTGATGCTGGGAGGGATTGGGAGCAGGAGAAGGGGACGACAGAGGATGAGATGGCTGGATGACATCACGGACTTGATGGACGTGAGTCTGAGTGAACTGTGGGAGATGGTGATGGACAGGGAGGCCTGGCATGCTGCGATTCATGGGGTCGCAAAGATTTGGACCTGATTGAGCGACTGAACTGAACTGAAGCAAAGATTATTTTGCCAGCTGATTATGTGAGAAATTGCCCCACATTGTGGCCCATATTATTCCACTCTGCCTTCTGGGATATTATGAAAGTTGGTATTTTGGAATATATCAGGTATACTATATCTCCACATTTTCTTGACCAAAGTGTCCTCTCAAAAAAAAAAAGTAAGAAGAAATTGTCAGATCCTGGTCTTTATGAACTTTTACTAGTTCTTGGGATCACTGCTGCCTTTTCCAACAGTTCTTAAGGCTTCTTTAAGAGCCACTCCAAACTGGTAGATTTTTCTTTCTCTCTTTAAAAAAAATTAAAATGATCTGTATGGATTGTTTGTTGGTACCCATAAGGTAACAAGTGGAAGGGGCAGGCCATAGCCCTGGGTAGACTTGAACTGGATAGGTGGTCTTTGTAGGCATTTGTTCTTTGGAAAACCTAGGTATTCTGCTTTCTCTCTCTTTCATAGGCCCTACCCAAGGTCCAATGCCCTCTCAAATGCTGTGGTCACTCACTGACATGGTAGATGTGGTAAAGAGAATAATGGCCCCCTAAAGTCATGAATGGTCTGTCCCTGGAACTTTTGACTATGTTGCTTTACAGGATAAAAGATATACAATATTGGAGTGGGTACTATGAAACTGGGTTTTCCTGATGGCTCAGTGCTGAGGAATCCACCTGCAATGCAGGAGCCACGTAAGATGCGGGTTCAACCCTTGGGTCATCCCCTGAAGGAGGACATGGCAACCCACTCCAATATTCCCACCTGGAGAATCCCATGGACAGAGGAGCCTGGTAGGCTATAGTCCATAGGGTCACAAAGAGTCGGACACAACTGAAATGACTTAGCACACATGCACGCAATATGCAATTACATTGGATTTTAATAGAGTCAGAGAAAGATTTGAGGATACTCTGCTGATGACTTTGAAGACAGAGGAAGGAATCATGAGCCAAACATTCAGGCAGCATCTAGAAACTGGAGAAAAATAGTGTACATGGTCTCCCTTAGAGCCTCTAGAATGAACATAACCCTGATGATACCTTGATTTTATTCCAGGGACATCCATTGCAGACTTCCGATATTCAGAACTGTGAGGTAGTAAATTCGTCTTGGTCAAAGTCACCAAGTTTGTGATAATTTGTTATAGCAGCAACAGGAAACTAACACAGTGGTTGTTTTAAACTCTTGAGGTTTGAAAAGGACCTTAATGACTGTCTATTCTAGATCCCTAACTTTGAATTCGGAGAAGGTGATGGCACCCCACTCCAGTCCTCCTGCCTGGAAAATCATGGGCAGAGGAGCCTGGTAGGCTTCAGTCCATGGGGTGGCGAAGAGTCAGACACGACTGAGCGACTTCACTTTCACCTTTCGCTTTCATGCATTGGAGAAGGAAATGGCAACCCACGCCAGTGTTCTTGCCTGGAGAATCCCAGGGACGGGGGAGCCTGCTGGGCTGCTGTCTACGGGGTCGCACAGAGTCGGATACGACTGAAGGGACTTGGCAGCAGCAGCAACTTTGAATTCCTTTTTTTGCTGCCTCTGTCGAAGGAGGAGGCTGTGGTGCATGTGGTGTGTGAATTGGACTTGGGAAAAGGAGCACATGCAGAAGGAAATGGCAATGAGGAAACATTCTTTATTTAGAATAGGTTTTTGGAGATACAATTCATGTAGTTTACCCATTTAAACAGTACAATTCCATAGTTTTGTATTATACTCACAGAGTTGTGCACCCATCACTACAATTGATTTATTAGAGTATTTCATCACCCCATAGGACTTTTCTGGTGGCTCAACGGTAAAGAATTGGCCTGCTAATGCAGGAGATACAGGTTTGATCCCTGGGTCAGGAAGATCCCCTGGAGAAGGAAATGGCAACCCACGCCAATATTCTTTCTTGGGAAATCCCATAGAGAGGGGAGCCTGCCAGGCTACAGTCCATGGGATCACAAAAGAGTTGGACATGGCTTAATAACTAAACAACAACATCACCCCGTAAAGAAACTCTGGACCCATTGGCCATCTCTCTTCATTCCTCTGCCCCACCTCCTGGAAATCACTAATCTACTTTCTGTCTCTGTGAATTTACCATTCTGGTTATTTCATAAGAATGAAATCATACATCATAAGGCCTTTTATGCCTATCTTCTTTCATGTAGCATAATGTTTTCAAAACTTCATCTATGCTGTAGCGTGGGATAGTACTCCATTACCTTTTATTGAAGAATAATCTTCCATTGTATGGACGAAAAACATTTTGTTTATTCATTCAGTTGATGGGCATTTGGATTATTTACCCTTTTGGATATTATGAAAAGCATTGCTATGAACATTTGCGTACAGGTTTTGTTTTTTTTTTTTTTTTTTTTTTTTGGTAAACATATGTTTTCATTTCTCTTGGGTAAGTACCTAGGAGTGGAATTGATAAATCACACGGTAATCCTATGTTTCACTGTTTGAAGGACTGCCAGACTGTTTTCCAAAGTAGCTATATCATTTTACATTCCTGTCAGCAGTGTATATGAGAAAGCATCATTAATAAAAATTCTTGCCGGTCCCTGAAAGTGTAAAGAACACAGAATGCAAAGTGTGGCTTAGAAAGAGTGGCCTGAATATTTCCAGCAAAGTAAAGCAACATCAAAAGAAATGTGGGTACCCAGAAAACTTGCTTGGGAAATCTGGAGTGACATCTAAATTTTTTCTTTTTGAATAAAAGTTCATATTGGCCAAATTCCCTTGTTAACTGACTGCAATAAATTCTCTTGATGGTTTTAGCCTGTTTGGTTTCCATAAATTCTGTTTGATTAACTTTGGAGAAATTCTGATGAATGATGACTCAGAAGAACTTCATGGACAACACTAGGGCATGACTATGTGCCCTATGTAAATAAACTTAGGCCATTCTCCTTTGTTAAAAATAAAGTCAATTCAAGGTGAAAAGCATTGTGAAGTTTATGTTAGTTTGCTTGGGTTTTCATAAAAAAGGACCATAGATTGGGTGGCTTAAATACCAGAAATTTATTTTCTTGTAGGTCTGCTAGGTCTGAGACCAAGGAGTCCACAGGGCTGGTTTCTTCTGAAATCTCTCTTTGGCTTGTGAATGTCTGTCTGCTCCTTGAATCATCACCCCCAGTTTTCCCCTGTAAATACCTATGTCCTTACCCTCTCTCTCTCTCTCTCTTTTTTTTTTTAAATTTTATTTTAAAGGCACCAGCCATTAGGACCCACCAAAATGATCTGATTTAACCTTAACTACTTTTTCAAAGACCCTATCTCCGAATAGAGTAGCATTCTGAATTACTGGGTGTTGAGGCTTCAACACGGGCTTCCCAAGTGTTGCTAGTGGTAAAGAACCCACCTGCCAATGCAGGAGACATAGAGACGTGAGTTCAGTGCCTGGGTCAGGAAGATCCCCTGGAGGAAGGCATGGCAACCCACTCTAGTATTCTTCCCTGGAGAATCCCATGGACAGAGAAATCTGGCAAGCTATGATCCATAGCTTTGCAAAGACTCGGACACAACTGAAATGACTTAGCACACATGCATGCACACAGGGCTTCAACACGTGACGTTTGAAGGGGATACAATTCAGCCCACCCCAAATTACAATATGTAAAACTATTCTTACTACACTAAATGAGTCTGGGCTAGGGAAGAAAAAAGATTTTAAAATATGCGTTGTTCCTGTTGTGTGTCTTTGGATGGAAGAATGAGCCTAAGACTCTTGTCTTCTTAAGAGTTGCAAAGTGTTTTTTCTAGGTGCAAGATGTCCTTGAGGGTACCGTGAGACCTGGAGTGGAATCTTGTTAAGTAGAAGCATTCTTAGTTATACTTCCAACTTTCCTTCTACTTTTTTGTCCATGACAGTTGTGCACAAGTAAAGTATCAGTAATTTTTTTCTTTATTAAATGACCTAGAATATACTTTAAATTTGTTACATAATTCTTCCTCTTTCTAGGTGGAAAGAATGGGATAGTAAAACGTTCTAAGCCAAATTTATACATATATCGTCCTAAAATATTATGGGAATTACATGAAATTTGAGTATTTTATTGCTATGTCTGTTTCTATTAAAAAGCCTGTTCTCATGATCTGAAACTTATTCATACCATACTGTAAATATCCGATAACCACTTCAAAAGTTATTCTATGCTTTAAGTTTCATTTTTCCAGAAACCAAAGTCTTAAGTCAAAAGAATCACACTTTAAGGGAATTTTAGCGATCTGTCTGAGGATGCAAAAAGTATTTTCCAAGGTCCTTTATCAACACTGTGGAGATCACCTTTCTGAGACAATCGGTAACTCACCCTTTCATAATATTAGCCTTGATAAGAATGCAAGATCAAAGATATGCTTAATTAAAAATAAAGTCTACTTCTAGGGGCAGGTATCTTGCAAAAAATATTCTCCAGTCCTCGTTCTACTTAGCTGAATTGCTTAAAATGGCGATACGATTCTTTTTAAAAAATTTATTCATTTGTGGCTGCACTGGGTCTTCGTTGCTGTATGGGCTTTCTCTTGTTGCAGTGGGTAGGGGCTACTGTCTGTTGTGGCACATGGGCTTCTCATTGAGACGACCCCTCCTGCTACAGAGCAAGGCCTCCAGGGTGCGAGGGCTCAGGAGCTGTGGCTCATGAGTTAGTTGCCCCACAGCATGTGGAATCTTCGGACGAGGGATTGAACCTGTGTGCCCTTCATCTGCTGGTGGACTCTTAACCACTGGACCCCCAGAGAAGTCCCTGTGATACAGTTCTTGATGTGAGTCAATATGAGCTGGCTCCTAGTTTCGGTTTTCCTAGGTTTTTGTCTGCCTGCCGTGTTTTCAGAAGAACTAACATCTCGCGAATATTAATACTGTTGGAGCTGAGCAATGTTTGAGTTGGCTGGTTAGTGAGGTGAGGCTGGGCAGCTGAGTTTCATGATGATTTCCTGTCTGCAGAACTGTTATCAGTCATGTAGTCTGCAAATTCCAATTTGAAAGGTATTACAAGGTCATTCACGTGTCTGAAGAGCAACACACTGTGAGTTAATAGTGATGACAAGCAAAGAATGAAACAATGAATATATTTGCTCCGCATAGTTTCTCTTTTTTAAGTATAATACCTTTACTGAGATAAAATTTCACATACCATACTATTCCATCATTTAATGTGTACAATTTGATGGCTTTTTAAATATAGTCACTGCTAAGTCACTTCAGTCGTGTCTGACTCTGTGCGACCCCACAGACGGCAGCCCATCAGGCTCCCCTGTCCCTGGAATTCTCCAGGCAAGAACACTGGAGTGGGTTGNATCCTATTTTAAATTCCATGAATCAGCTCTCCCTAGTGAAAGAGTTTAGCATTTGGGGGCAGATTTTGTGGAAACATTTTGCAGGATGTGAAGCGACAGCTGCCCTCTTTTCAGACACCCTGATTCCAGCTGCATTGGTGTTTTGGGTTCCAGAAAATTATCAGACTGGAAGGACTCGTGCCATAGACAGAAAATAACCAATACACTTAATGCCACTGAAGTTTGACTCAGATCCTATAATATCCCTGGAGAAAGTGTCAAATAATGAAATGGTTGTTGGGAAAAAGTGCTAATACTGACCCTGAAATGAGATCAGATTTGACAGTCAAATGGGAAGGAGAATCAGGACTTGGGATGGAACTGTGTATAAAGAGGCACTAGGGTGAGGACTGGGCNCACCCTGATTCCAGCTGCATTGGTGTTTTGGGTTCCAGAAAATTATCAGACTAGAAGGACTCATGCCATAGACAGAAAATAACCAATATACTTAATGCCACTGAAGTTGGACTCAGATCCTATAATATCCCTGGAGAAAGTGTCAAATAATGAAATGGTTGTTGGAAAAAAGTGCTAATACTGACCCTGAAATGAGATCAGATTTGACAATCAAATGGGAAGGAGAATCAGGACTTGGGATGGAACTGTGTATAAAGAGGCACTAGGGTGAGGACTGGGCTTCCCTGGTGGCTCGGGGGTAAAGAATCTACCAGCAATGTAGGAGACATGGGTTCGATCCCTGGGTGGGGAAGATCCCCTGGAGAAGGAAATGGCAACCTACTCTAGTATTCTTGCTTGGAAAACGCATGGACAGAGGAACCTGGAGGGCTACAGTCTGTGGGGGCACAAAAGAGCTGGACACGACTTAAGTAACTAACATCAAACTACAACAATCAACAAAAGAAAGTTAGTGAGCAAGAGGCAGCCAGGACTGGATTTGGGGATGGGGAGGCCTGGAGAAATGATACAAAAGGGATAGGTGAGGCCCATACTGATGCTGGTTGCTGTGAGGGAGTTTTCTTCTAAGGACTGTATGTGAACCTGAGGCCTGGAAGACAAATGCAGTATTTTGTTTATTTATTTCTGATTTTTTAAATGCTCAGAAATGTTAAACAAGAGAGTTCTGATTTCAACTAGGCAACTGGAACTAGTTTCAGAATCCCAATAGACATGTGAACCAGTACCAAAAGGGCACTGAAAAATGAATCATTATTTGCCTTTTGCTTAATCGGCATGCTTCTCCTGTCCTGAGAGTCTCTCATACAGTAAGAGGTTTGTTTGTAATGAGTTGAGTAGGTAGTTGGGGAGCAGGTTCTGATTCTAAAAGCAAAACTTCTGAAAGAGAAATGTTCACTTCCCTAGACTACAGCACTGGAAAGTCATCGAAGTGCTGACAAACCAATAGGGACACATTTTGTTACCACCTTTATTAATTCATTTATTACCTTCTGTACAGTATCTATGGAGCTTCCCAGGTGGCTTAGTGGTAAAGAATCCACCTGCAATGCAGGAGACATGGACTCAATCCCCGGATTGGAAAGATCCCCTGGAAGAAAAATGGCAACCCACTCCAGTATTCTTGCCTGGAAAATTCCCTGGACAGAGGAGCCTAGTGGGCTATAGTCCATGAGGTCACAAAGAGTTGGACATGACTGAGCACACACATGCATGGCTAGATGGGTGGATATAGCATCTATGTCTCACTGATACCCCTCATATGCCATCATATATCTATATGTATATATTTAAAATTTGTGTATATATATATATTTAAAATTTATTATTATATATCCTTAATGGTGGCACTAGTGGTGAAGAACCTGCCTGCCAATGCAGGAGACATATGCAGTCCATGGGTCGCAAGGAGTCAGACACGACTGAAGTGACGCAGCAACAGTAGCAGCAATGCCTTTTATCTGCCTGGCACAAAATAAACTCAATCATTCCTTCTCTGTAATCCTCTATGTCTAATTTTTCCTGGAAATATTCTCTCAGCATATGTTTATTCCGGTGCTATCAGGCTGCCCTAGCCATCTTTCCCCAGGAAATTAACCCTTCAGAGCACCCTACCCAGAGGAACTCATTTCCAAGGAGATCTTCCCAGCAGAGGATGAAGTTCCCAAACAGCCTGCAATTGCCAAAGCTCTAGTCAGGAATTATTTTTGGAAAGCAAGAGTGACAAACACACCTTGTTGTACTGTATCAGGAAAATGCAAAGTATGGAGGGAAAGACGGTATGGAAAAGGCTGTGAACATAAAAATAAATTGCTAGGGACCAAACCAGCAGGCGAACGGTGAGAGAGAGCCCGGCTGGCATCCTTCATCCTGACAGGTCCCGAGGCATAGCCGGCACCTTCCCGAGGAGTCATTTCAGCCTCCTGGAGAGGAGCGGGCAGCTGCAACCTGCCGAAGTCAAATGCCTGTTTACAGGCAGGAATGAGGGGACTGCAGCAAAGTGGCCCTCACCAGGGCCTTTACTGAGGGGAAGGAAGGAAGGAGGCAGGGCCAGGGCACTCCTGCCCAGGACAGACAGGTACTTGTGTACATCTCCCCACTGGGTCTCTGAGTATCAGTGAACAGAAGGCAACTGAACCTTTTTTGTCCTTGATCTACAAAAGATGCTCAGAAGATGTTAGTCCTCTTCCACTGGGGCCACATTTCAGGCCTGGCACCTGCAGAATTTGTCTGTGTGATTTTGCACAAGCTGTTCGACCTGAGGTGGCAAAAGCAACACACCCAGGGCTTTTTGCTACGTGAATGTCACTGCAAGCAAGTGGGGCCTGCCCAGCGGGACTTTTCACAGTTTCTGTCAGTTTTGTGAACCATCCTCAAGTGGCAACCCCTGTCCAGATGATACAAGCTATTTATAGGTGTGTGTGCTCAGTCGTGTCTGACTCTTTGTGACCCCATGGACTGGGGCCCGACAGACTCTGCTGTCCATGGAATTTTCCAGGGAAGAACACTGGAGTGAGCTGCCATGTCTTACTCCAAGCTATTTGTAGGATGCCCANACCATCCTCAAGTGGCAACCCCTGTCCAGATGATACAAGCTATTTATAGGTGTGTGTGCTCAGTCGTGTCTGACTCTTTGTGACCCCATGGACTGGGGCCCGACAGACTCTGCTGTCCATGGAATTTTCCAGGGAAGAACACTGGAGTGAGCTGCCATGTCTTACTCCAAGCTATTTGTAGGATGCCCACCTTGTGTCCTGCACTGTGGATAGGGACCGTGAAATAAATTTGCAGAGCTATCCAGAACATAGCCTCTGCATGTTCATAATATGGATGGGAAGGTGACACTGACACTTGATAGATTACAAATGCTGAGCTCAGAAACAGACACCAAACTCCAGACACGGTGTTTACTGCAGAGCACAAGAAAGGCTCTGCCATCCTGGCATGGAAATTTCCATCAGTGCAGCAAAAGATGGCAGTCTCTCTAAGACGGCAGCATCTCAGGCTGAATTAATTAGATCTAGAAGCACTGATAAGGACAAATAAAAGCCCTTAATTTTTCTAGGATTCTTTTGTGAGAAGCACTGTTCCACGTTAATCTTTATTATAACCAGTAAAGAAAGAAAGACAAAATGCTTTCTCATCATGGATTAGCAGACTATTTCCATGGACCCTTGCTTTCCCCTTTCACCTTTCCTGAGCCAAATAATGGGATGATTCTGTAGCTGAGACAGACTCCTGGTCTGTCAATCAGGAAGTGATATCTGCTTTCCCATCCAGCCCTGGATAGGTGGAAGGNAAATGCTTTCTCATCATGGATTAGCAGACTCTTTCCATGGACCCTTGCTTTCCCCTTTCACCTTTCCTGAGCCAAATAATGGTATGATTCGGTAGCTGAGACAGACTCTTGGTCTGTCAATCAGGAAATGATATCTGCTTTCCCATTCAGCCCTAGATAGGTGGAAAGTGGGGAGGGGGCTTGTGGACCATGTTGTTGTGTTGATACTGTTCATCCTTCAGGGTGAAGTTGACACCTTGGAGCTGGGCAGCCCTGCTTTGCCTGGAAAATCCCATGGATGTAGGAGCCTGGTGGGCTGCGGTCCATGGGGTGGCTACGAGTCGGACACGACTAAGAGACTTCACTTTCACTTTTCACTTTCATGCATTGGAGAAGGAAATGGCAACCCACTCTAGTGTTCTTGCCTGGAAAAATCCCAGGGACAGAGGAGCCTGGTGGGCTGCCATCTATGGGGTCGCACAGAGTTGGACACGACTGAAGCGACTTAGCAGCAGCAGCAGCTTTGGTTAGTTCTGGGGAATGTGGCCACATTGTATTAGTCTTCCTGCTGACGTCAGGAACATACTTTGTAAAGAAAGATTAGACTCCTTGCCTTGATCTCCTTGGGAAGCAGGGTTGGTGATCCAAAGATGAAAGGTTGTTTCAGGTGGAGAATTTAAACTCTAAAGTGATCCAAGGAGCTCGGGGGAATGCCAAGAGGATTTGGATGGGTGTTGAGCATGCATTCCAGCACTTGGCCAACCTAAAAAAGTTGCTCAGCGTCAAGCCCATGCCGAGAAAGTCATACTCTTTATTACAAGGGCAAATAACCGAACTCACGCTGCTCTTCTCTCGTCAGGGGGCTGTGGTAGCCATTGTAGATCAGTTGTAACACTCTTCTAAACTCAGCCCAGTCTTCTTGGCATTCGAAGTCTTTTCAACAAAGAGCTCTATGAAAATTTACCAATTGTCAGGGGCTGTCACTTGAAATTTATTTGTTTGTTCATTCATGGGACACATATTTACTGAACTTTTACTTTCTGCCAAGCAATGTAATAGGCACCCAGATCGAGTGCTGGGAAAAATGAGAAAATATTCTTGCTCTTCAGAGTTTAAAGTTCAGTGGGAGAGCTAGATGATATGCATATAGCCATGCCAAAAATAGAAAATTGCAATGGTGACCGGTGTGTTGAAGGAGACATGTTTAATGCTCATAAACAAAAGATTGCACCTGTCCGGAGAAGTCAGAGAAGTCAGGATGGCTGAGCTGAGACCTGAAGGATGGCTAGAGGTTAAGCAAGTTGAAGGTAAGGGGTGGAAGAACATGTCAGGCAGAGCTTATGCAATGTGAGGGAGCATGGTGAGTGTGAGGGTGTGGAGGGGACTGAAGCAGGTGCGCCCAGATCCTGTTGGGTTTCCTCAGCCAAGTTGATGGGGTTGATTCTTATCTGAGAATAATGAGAGGCAACCAGGGAATTTTCTGTTGATACAATGTGTGCTCTGGAAAGCTCACTCTGGATAGAATGGGTGTGGAAAATAGATTGGAGGAACTCATTGGGAATGTGGGTAGACCAGTGTCCTGGATCGTGGTGTTACTGGCATTTTGTATTGTGAGTGGTGGTTAAAAAATTTCTTGAAATCACCTGCTCTAGAGGCTTCTAAGGAAAGCAGTCAGTTCTGGGGTTCTGTTGTTGTTGTTCCGTGGCTCAGTCATGTCCTACTCTTTGCAGCCCCATGGACTGCAGCACACCAGACTTACTTGTCTTTCACTACTTCCCAGAGCTTGCTCAAACTCATGTCTATTGAATTGGTGATGCCATCCAACCATCTCATCCTCTGTTGTCCCTTTCACCTCTTGCCTTCAAGCTTTCCAAGCATGCAGGTCTTTTCTAACGAGTCAGTTCTCTACATCATGTAGTCAAAGTATTGGAGCTTCAGTTTCAGCATCCAAGGAGAAAAAACTCAGTACTGAAAAGAGGAGGTGCTTTAGAAATTCACTCCAATCTTGGGGCTTTGGCCAGGATGGCAGAGGGTTTTCTAGGATGGTTCCATATCTTTGGACCTAGAGGCAAGGAGACATCTCATGTATCAAAGTCAACGCTAGAGCCAGAGTGCAAACCCACTCTTCCCCAGTCCCATGCATGCTACTTGCTGAGAGGAAGGACATGAGAGAAAGCAAATTTACTTTTGAGGGCTCATGACTGCCCCCAGGGTCCATTCATAGAGATCATGCGCATCTGCTCAGGCTTCTAAGGATTACCAAGGACTACATCAGGTCTAAGACCTCCTTTGGTCTTCACCACGACCCTCTCCCAAGTCTTCTCAAACCAGTTAAGGAGCTTTCCCATCTCTTGACGATTTCTAGGCTTGAAAGCTTCCTCATCTGCCCTTTTCTATATTTTCTCGGTTGACTGAACACTTTAACAGAAGCTTCCATACTGCATCCTTGTACCTGTGGCGCAAGCTGGGAATCAAGGGCTTCTGAGATCATCAGAGCTCAGATGTTTAGGATGTTGAGCAAGTTGCAGGCACCCTGCATTTAGAATCTGACATATGAGCCATAGAGAACTGGTTCTCCCTGTTGCCACAGAAACCAAATTGAGCTGGATTTAGCATTAAATTACAGGGCACACACAGAGATGGAGTTGAACATTTTCTATCACTACTGTTGGCTTTTCAAATTGAACCGTCCCCCAAGTGGCAGCAACACCTGTGAAGCTAAATGGGGGCAGCAGAACATGTTGTGCCAAAGGAGTGAGGGTTCTGGAAGCTTTGTAAGTGGCAAGGAGAAGGAATTCCACCAAAGGCGGGGAGGAATACTGCCCAGACACCTCCCTCCAAAACTTTATTTCAGTAACCTGCACCAAGCTCCTCCATCCATGGGGTTTTCAAGGCAAGAGTACTGGAGTGGGTTGCCATTTCCTTCTCCAGGGAATATTCCCAACCCAGAGATCGAACCCAGGTCTCTCTCATTGTAGACAGACACTTAACCATCTGAGCCACCAGGGAAGCCCAAGGCTTTATTTAAGTCCTACCAATTCAGAAGAAATAGCTCAGAGAGGATGAGAAAGAGAGTTGGATAGAATCTCAGCTGTGGCTTCTGATATAGTTGCCACATGTGGCTTCTGAACACTTGAAATGTGGCTAGTTCAAACTGAGGTGTATTATAAACGTGAAAAACGTGTCAGACTTCAAAGGCTCAGTGCCATAAAAAGAATGTAAAATGTCTCATTAATCTCTAGTACCTATTACATGTTGAATTGATAATATTTTGGAGCTTCTGGTTTCCATGCACTCTAGTACTAAAATTAATTCCACCTGTATCTTTAAACAACGTTTCATGTTGCTACTAGAAAATGTAAAATTGTACCTGTGGCTCATATTACATTTCTGTTGGACAGTGCTGCTTGAGGTATTGATGTTCTAATGATGAATTGATTTGCCGCAATTGTTTCATCTTGAGATACGAGATACTTCAGGTTCTTAATCTGCAAAATGGGGGTACTAGCACCCTCTCTAGATTCTTCAGAGGTTCACTATGAAGATTTAATTTAATTCTAGAATGGGTTTGGTTGTGCTCTGTTCAGATTTCCCCTTTAGGTACTTATTCCCCCAGTTGCCAGAGTGTTGACTGCTACAGAGTCATAGCTGAGTCCCTCTTCAGGAACTGCTTGCAGCTGAACTGTTGTTTCAGATGGGTCTGTAAAACGCAAGTAGCTCATCCAATATGAAGCACAGGCAGGCCAGAGATCCCTGGAAGGTCCACGAGCAGATGGCTCAGACGGCCGTGTCACGACTGTGATTGCATCTCCTTCCGCTGACAGCCATCCCTGTGGCTCCAGTGGAGCCTCCGTTATCCATAGTTTATGGAGGAGAAGAATGTCATGCTTGGGTCACAGATGGGCTGGCTTTATTTGTGGGTGAAGGCTGAAAGTGGACTGCTGTGAACCGTAGTCCTGCTGGCTAGCAGTTCATAAAGAGAGAGGAGACGAAGTCTGCTCACAAGGCAGAAACGGGAGTGGTAGTCCTGGCCATCTATTCTGTGCAGGAAAGGAAGCGAACCAAAGGAATAACAGACCTAGACTTCTGAAGAATAGTGTTTGGCTATGGGTCAGGAGCCTGAATAGAAAAAAGTTTACAAGATGGAGCACATAGGGGCTGGGGAAGAGGTGTGTGAGTGAACTTCTGAGAGCGGGCATAAAGTGTCTGGATTTATACGCAGCATATTAACATAACTGGAGAAGGCTTTCCTGGTGGCCCAGTGGTAGAGAATCTGCTTGCCAATGTGGGAGACACAGGTTTGGTCCCTGGGCCAGGAAGAGCTCACAGGCCATGGCGCAACTAAGCCCACGTGCCACAACTATTAAGCCTGTGCTCTGGAGCCTGGGATTCACAACTACGGAGCCCACGAGCCACAGCTACTGAAGCCAGAGTGTCCTAGAGCTCATGCCCCCACAACAAGAGAAGCCACCGCAATGAGAAGCAAGTGACCACAACCAGGGAGTAGCCTTACTCTCTGCAAAAAAAGTCCACACAGCAACACAGACCCAGCACAGCAAAAAAAAAAAAAAAAAAAAAGCCCTTAAAAGAAAGCAGTACATGGCGAGCAGCCGTGATGGGAGAGGCACTAAACAGCTCAGTAAATGAAATGACTCGGCCAGCTAACATCAGTCAGCCTCTGATTTTTCAGCCACCTCAGTATCTGAGCAATGGGTGGTGGTCCCCTGGTGGCAGGGATCAAGGAAATCCACATGGCACACACTCTAAACAACACTCTAGGACACTGTGGCCCCACAAGATAGAACAGAGGGATCAGGAACCAAAGGGTAAAGTAGGAGGAGGGGTCCGGCTTACTCCCCTTCGCAGTGACTCACCTGTGGGATTTGTGCTCCCCAGCCCCGAAGTGTAGATTCCACGGATCTAAGGGTGCTGGTTTCCAGAAGGGGATGCTTTCATCAGAACATACAATAAGAGCTTGTTATACTTTAAGCTGTCATTACCATCTGGCCTCTTTTGGCTCCTTGTACCAAGAGACTAGTAGGTGAGGAAAGAAGTCACCATACTGACAGGAGTCATTGACCCTGGTAATCAGGAGAGAGTAGGCTGCTGGTATATAAAGGGGCAGGGAAGGGTATGTCTGGCATTCACTTGCTCCATGGGGCATCTCTTGGTACTCCCCTGCCCGATATGAGGATAACTATGACAATCATGGCAGGAGATAGGTATGGTGACCAAGGTGTGGTCTCTTTAGGGGTGAGGGCCTGGGTCACCTTACCAGGTCAGTTACCTGGAAAAACAAAGGTGTTGGCCTCGGGTGAGAGGAATCTAGAATGAATAGTAGAGGAGGGAGATGGGAGAGTCATTTGCAGTCTCAAGATCAGGTGTGATAATGGTGGGTTTTCCCACTAGTCTTTCCCTGATGGTTTTCTCTGGTGAATGGAGTAACCAGAATAGCACAGATCTGGATCCCAGAAGGGCACACTTAGAATATGCAAGTGGTGGTATGTATGCAAAAGTGCACTGTGCCGGATGCTGTGGTATGCTGCCCAGAATTCCTATATGGAATATGCGCTCAGTCGCTCAGTCATGTCCGGCTCTCTGTGACACCATGGACTGTAGCCCTCTGTTCATGGGATTTTTTTCAAGCGAGAATACTGGAGTGGGTTGCCATTTCCTCCTCTGGGGGATCTTCCCAACCCAGGGATGGACTCATGTCTCCTGTGTCTCTTGCATTGGCAGACAGGTTCTTTATGCTGAGCCATCTGGGAAGCCCAATATGGAATATTGGAAGTAGTATATGAAAATGAAGTACTTATTCTCTCAAGTGTTGGGAGTATTGGCTACTAATGACTCAGATCAGAGCTTTCTCTAAGAATGTCCCTCATCTGAAGGTAGCCAGAGGTCACAGTTCCTCCCCAAAGGAAGGAGCAACTGGTTGGTTTGGAATCTGGACTGGTTCTTCGTCTTGATTCAGGATAACTTTGTAGGGAAGCCCAGCTCCTGAATTTTCTGTATGATTCAACTTCTCCCTTTCCCTTACCTTGCTCCTCTCACTCCCTTAAAGGGAGAGCACCCCCAGTAAATTTCCTGCACGCAAAGATTTTTCTCAGAGTGTGTTTCCCAGATCATCCAACACTAAAGTGATGCTCCTGGTCTCTGGGTGTTACAAACCCCACCTCATATAGCCTGGGAGTTCTGGTTCTAGTCAGAGCTCTGCCCCTTCATGAGTTGCATTAACAGCTTAACTTGCCTGGCTGACCCAAGTTCTCCATGTATAAAATGAAGACAGCAAGGAAGTAATTCAGACTAGGTAGTCTAAAGTCCCTTTCAACTGTGACTCTCTGTATATGTGAAATGGTTGCGGATAACGTCTGGGAGTGCCAGATGCACTTTACTTTAAAGATGAGAGAACTAAGAATCAGAGACATTGTTATTCTCCTATGACTGCCCTGCTAGAAGTAGCAGAACTGAAGTTTGGACCCAGGCTGGAGTGTGACATCATGTCTGGAGTGTGACGTCATGTCTGGAGTTTATCCCCTTCACCATCTCTGAATCCCTGATGTCAGTGACTATGACACAGATGAAGGAGTGGGTGGAGAGAGGACATTCGAGGGTGCTTAGGGACTCCTGACCAGCTACCTGCTCCTACTGCCCAGCTCTGCATTCCACCCATCACTCAGGACCTTAACCTCCATTGCCAGGANTACAAACCCCACCTCATATAGCCTGGGAGTTCTGGTTCTAGTCAGAGCTCTGCCCCTTCATGAGTTGCAATAACAGCTTAACTTGCCTGGCTGACCCAAGTTCTCCGTGTATAAAATGAAGACAGCAAGGAAGTAATTCAGACTAGGTAGTCTAAAGCCCCTTTCAACTGTGACTCTCCGTATATGTGAAATGGTTGTGGAGAACGTCTGGGAGGACCTTTGGAGATGCACTTTACTTTAAAGATGAGAGAACTAAGAATCAGAGACATTGTTATTCTCCTATGACTGACTGCTAGAAGTGGCAGAACTGAAGTTTGGACCCAGGCTGGAGTGTGACATCATGTCTGGAGTTTATCCCCTTCACCGTCTCTGAATCCCTGATGTCAGTGACTATGGCACAGATGAAGGAGTGGGTGGAGAGAGAACACTCGAGGGTGCTTAGGGACTCCTGACTAGCTACCTGCTCCTACTGCCCAGCTCTGCATTCCACCCATCACTCAGGACCTTAACCTCCATTGCCAGGAAGTCATAGCCTCCTAGAGCAGTACTTGTCAAACTCCAGTGTGCAGATGAGCCACATGGGCTCTTATTAAAGTTTAAAATCTAATTCAACAAGTCTGAGGAAGGGCCTGAGGTTTGCTGTTCTAGCATGTTTTTTCTAGGTGTTGATAGCTGGTCCACAGACTATATTTGAAGAAGCAAGGGACCAGAGAGCAGTTCTCAAATTCTGTAGTTCATCAGAGACATCTTAGAACTTATTAAAACTACTCACCCTGACAGATTCAGATTTAGCAGGCATAGGGATTAATAAATGGGCAACCCTAATTTTAACAAGTATTCTTGGTAGTTGAGGTAACCACCAATGTTTGAGAATCTATAACTGTGACCTTCCTGTGTGTGCTGCGTACTAAGTCACTTCAGTCATGTCCAACTCTTTGCAGCCCTGTGGACCATAGCTTGCCGGGCTCCTCTGTCCATGGAATTCTCTAGGCAGGAATACTGGAGTGGGATGCCATGCCCTCCTCCAGGGGCTCTTCCCAACCCAGGGATTGAACCCAAGTCTCTTATGTTTCCTGCACTGTCAGACAAGTTCTTTACCACAAGCGCCATATATTTTCCCATGAACTTCACAGTTGCAATCTGCATTTGTGTTCATGATTAAGTTGAACAGGCAGCATATGACTCTTGCATGAAGAAGAAGAACCAAAACTGTAGCCTGAGCATCTCTGGGGACACAGCTATTGCAGACGCACTGAGTGTTCAACGCAGCCTGGGTGCAAATAAACACAGAAAGAACCCCTGGGACTTAAAAAATTATTGGCCTTAGAATGTTATAGTTTTATTAAAACAATCAAGAGATTGAAATAAAATGTTATTTACAAAATGTGATTTCAAAGTAGCCCCAACTCTCGCAATAATTAAAGAGCTTCTCTATCTCAAGGTGATGGAGGCTGACAACATACTTGTGAGCTGTGAAAGTTGCTCAGTTGTGTCCGACTCTTTGAGACCCCATGGAGTATACAGTCCATGGAATTCTCCAGGCCAGAATACCAGAGTGGGTAGCTGTTCCCTTCTCCAGAGGATCTTCCCAACCCAGGGATTG
Organism: Neotragus moschatus; assembly: GCA_006410615.1. Taxonomy (NCBI): domain Eukaryota; kingdom Metazoa; phylum Chordata; class Mammalia; order Artiodactyla; family Bovidae; genus Neotragus; species Neotragus moschatus. Next base: position 811,325 of record SJYA01002245.1, read on the forward strand.
AACCCAGGTCTTCTGCATTGCTGGCGGATTCTTTACCATCTGAGCTACCAAGGAAGCCCTAGCTATGAGCTGTGCATTAGGCCAGTTTCTGGTTGTCTTTCTCTATGGTTTAGCAGGTAAAGAATCTGCCTGCAATGCAGGAGACACAGAAGATGAAGGTTTGATCCCTGGATTGGGAAGATCCCCTGGAGGAGGAAATGGCAGCCCACTCCAGTATTCTTGCCTGAAAAATCCCATGGACAGAGGAGCCTGGTGGGCTACAGCCCATGGGGTGGCAGGAGTTGGACATGAAAAATGTCATCAGCGCAGGTGCGGCAGCAGCACGGCTCTGCTGAAACGGAGATGATATTATAGACTCAGGCTGTGGGAGCAGAGGGTCCTGCTTGGGAATGCATTGTTTCATCCTGTGAGCATCATTCCAGAGCTTGTCCAAGGTGCCAGTCTAGATGGCGTCAACATTCTGCTGAATGTCTTCCTTAGCCTATTTCAGGTGTGAACACCCAAATAGGTTCTTCAGTGATGTTGTGCGGGCAGAACAGAGCTACCTGCCCTCAAGTGTCTCCAGATGGTTCACCTGCCAGCCAGCCGGCTCCTCAGAAACACCGCCTCTATCTTCCCCACTGCTCACTGCCTTGTGCTTGACTAATGAATGTCCTCCCTGCCTGACAAAGGGAAGGTTCTGCTGCTTCAGCACGGGGTGGGCTGAGCATGGAGAGTGAGTAATGGCAGGTCCCTGAGAAATCCACCCTCCCTGCCAACTGTGCGTGCCACTTACACCCACGGAGAATCTGGTTGCCTTTGAGCATCAGAAGGAAAGTCACTTTAACCCTGAAGGGGGCGCTGTTGGCAAGACAACCAGGACTGCTGCCTATGGTCTGCCCACAGTGGCCCTCAGCACTGGGGGCTGGAGGCCCCTCACAGCTGACCTATAGGACCTGCCACAGAAAGCCTCAGCTGCTTGGCTAGCTTCACAAATCCTGGTAATTGTGCAGGTTGGAATAGTGCAGGAGAGGAAGAGTCCTTCAGCATGTGGAGCCTGCAAAGAGGTGGATCAATGGAGCTGGAATCTGACCAGGACAGCAGTGCCAGCCCCATCCTCTAGTGAGGGCAGTGGTCCAGACACCTGCAGACAAAGGCCTGGTTTTTGCTTTTGCCTAACTGAAAAAAGTTTTTTTTTTAATTTTAATTTTTTCATTAGTATTTTTCTAGCTTTTTTGTTGTTCAGCCACTAAGTCGTATCCAACTCTTTGCGATCCCATGGACCGCAGCATGCCAGGCTTCCCTGTCCTTCACTCTAGCTTTATTGATGTATAATTGATTACATAATATTGTGTGAGTTCAAGGTAGATGCAGTTTCAGATCTTACATTTAAACCTTTAATCCATTTAGAGTTAATTTTCATGAGTGGTGTAATTGTTATTGTTGTTTATGTCTGTTGTGTCTGACTCTTTTTTGACCATGCGATTTCCCAGGCAAGAATGCTGGAGTGGGTTGCCCTTTCCTTCTCCAGGGGAACCTTCCCAAACCAGGGATTGAACCCGCGTCTCCTGCATTGCAAGGAGATTCTTTACTGCTGTGCCACTGGGGAAGCCTGAGTGGTGTTATGCATGCAAGCTCAGTCATATCCAACTCTTTGAGAACCCATGGACTATAGGACACCAGGCTCCTCTGTCCATGGGATTCTCCAGGCAAGAATACTGGAGTGAATTGCTATGTCCTCCTCCAGGGGATCTTTCAGTCCCAGGGATTGAACCCAGGTCTCCTGTGACTCCTGCCTTGGCAGGCAGATTCATTCACCACTGAGCCATGTGGGAAGCCCATGAATGGTATTATGTAGGGATCCAGTGCCAGTCTTTTGCATGTGGATATTCAGTTTTTCCTGGAGAAAGAAATAGCAACTCATTCCAGTATTCTTACCTAGAAAATTCCATGGACAAAGAAGCCTGTCGGGCTGCAGTTCATGGGGTTGCAAAGAGCTGGACACGACTGAACAGCTAACACATTCATTTTCCCAATACCATCTAATGATGTGATCATCTTTCCTCGTTGAACATTCTTGACTTATGACCACCTTTAAGAGACATCTCCCCTCCTGCTATTCTCGGTGTTGCCCCCAAAAGATTCCTCCTTATACTTCACTCTGGGCCTTTTTCACCTTCCTTGAAGACGTTTGTCTTTCACGTGCCTCTTGCCGTCAATAGTTTTGTTTTATGAAATAAATTGCCTAATTAATTAAACAACTGATTACTGTAGACTTAATTTTTGCCATATCCCTTGTTGGGAACTAAGTGAAAAACAGGATCAACCTGATAACCAACTAGAGTTTGTTGAGTGAGTGAATAAATGTAGTGACGGTAGTTGATCTCCTGTGAGTACTTCCTGGGTGTGAGGTCTCAGTACCTCTTTATCTCAGTCCTTACAGTTTTCCTAGCAGTCAACACTTCTATTATGCCCATTTTATAGATAAACAAAGTGAGATACGCAGTGGCTGTGTAAGGCTTTAGAGCTTCCTTTGGTGGAAAATCATGACATTTGGCATTTTTCCAACTCTGGGCTATGACGCTGCAGTTCTGCTTCCAAGGACCTTTACTGGGAGTAGGATGAGAGCAGAAGTAAGTGGAGTTCCCAACAGGGTCTTATCTCCTTTACTTCAAGAGACGAACATTCAGAAAAATTGGGGAGAAACTTTGTCAAATGCAAAATCACTATGTTTCTTATCTGTTTATTGGAGTAATTAGAAATAACACCCCTTCCAGACTCCACATTGTATTTGGTGATATGGAGCAGCTTTAGTTGCATGCAGCAAATTCTGATAAATTCTCTTTTCATTTTTATTCTGTTACAGATATTTTCTAATTTTTCTTGCTATGGCTTCTTAGATACACCCATCCTTTAAAGGTGGATATTTAATTTTCAAATACATGGGGTTTTCAAAGTATCCTTCATATTAATTTCTCATTTTGATATTAATTTCTCATTTAGATGCTTTCTTCTCTGCAATCACTCTCTGTATTTTTTCAGTATTTTAACTTTATTGAGGCTTTCAATGGCTAAGTCAAAGATCTCTTGGCAAATGTCACATTGCCTTGAAAATATGTGGATTATTTTCAAATGTCTTTTGATATTGATTTCTAACATAATTCCACAGTGATGAGAGAACAGACTTTATGATTTCAGTACCTTTAGACCATGAAATTTTTGCACCTAATTTTGTGTCCCTGGATATGTTCCAGTGTCTCCTGGTTTTTAGTCTATGGGAACTTGAGAAGGATTTGTATCCTACTGTTGTGTGAAGGCAATGGCACCCCACTCCAGTACTCTTGCCTGGAAAATCCCATGGACGGAGGACCCTGGAGGGCTGCAGTCTATGGGGTCACTGAGGGTCGTACACGACTGAGTGACTTCACTTTCACTTTTCACTTTCATGCATTTGAGAAGGGAAATGGCAACCCACTCCAGTACTCTTGCCTGGAGAATCCCATGGACGGGGGAGCCTGGTGGGTTGCCGTCTGTGGGATTGCACAAAGTTGGACACGACTGAAGTAACAGTCGTGTACAGTAGCAGTTGTGTGAAGGTTGTATAAATCTTAATCATGTTGAATTGGTTCATAGTGCTTTTCAGGTCTACTATATCCTTCTACTTTTCTGTCGATTCATTCTATTACTTTTTGAGATTTTGATATTGAAACTCCAGCTAAAAATCTTACTTTATCTACTTATTAATAAAAATAATTGTAATAAATAGTGATATAACTGATACATAACATTGCATAAGTTTAAAGTGTACAATATGTTTATTTGATATATTTATATATTGCAATATGATTTCTGCTGAAATTTTTAAGGGGCCATGAGAGTGAATTTGATTTCAGAGGCCCTTGAGAAATCAAAGTGGGGAGCTGGTTCCTATCTGGTTTACTGGCAGGAAGTCCTCCTGGATGCAAAGACTTCGATATTGAACCTCGTTTCCTGAGACCTGGGCTCTAATAGGAGGGATCACATGTGAACACAAAAAGCTGCGTTACAAAGTATAGTGCAGAGGGGAGAGAGGCCTGTAGCGAAGCAGAAGCGGACAAACTTCAGCTGCAAAATTTCTACAGCAGGCAAAGAGAGAGACATTTGAACTGTATGAACTCAATCCAGCCTTTACTTGTTGTGAGAGAATAAAAGGGGGCTACTGTGAGACCTGGGGCAGCCTCTTCACTGTTGGAATCATTAGCTGAACTAGAAGTCCCTGGACGGTCTTTCTATTCTGGGTCAGAGAGGAGAAAGGAACAGTAAGGAAGGAGAAAGACATGTGCTACAAAGGCTCTGCCAGGGTTTTTTGGGAGAGGTCACTGGCTCACTGTCTGACATGGGGGAATTGGTATCAGTTTTACAGGTGCCCTGTTTTCCCCTCACTGCGGGGGGATCTGACCCCTTCAGGCACCGAGCAGCTTGAAAATAGCAGCACTGCGGTTTTCAAGAAACAGCATTACTGTAGACAGAGATAGTTTGCGGCCGGAAGGTGGCGCTCTTTCTCCCGAAACAAATTGATGTCCGCAGCTTGGCTTGTAGACAGAGCCAGAAATGCAAGTAGAGTGAAATCTCTGCAGTCTGCAAGCATCCAAGGGGCCTGGGTAAAATGGCTTGTCAGGACTGCCCCTAGGCTTAACCATCCCCTCAGCTGAACGTGCCTTGCAGGCTCCAGTGGGCTTGAGCTGCAGCACCGACCAAAGCGAATGCGCGTAGGCACAGCCCCCTTCTCTGACCTTAGCGCCGGCAGCTGCGTTAGCAGGGAAATCTTCAGCGTCACAAATGGCTGCACGTCTAGATCATGACAAGGAGGAGGCACGCAATTTCTGGGTGAGACAAGCATACTTATCACTTATCATATGGGCAGGTGAGGGGACCAGGTCTTACTGCCATGTTGGATGAGACAGTACCCATGGGGAACATTTAAAAATTCAATGAAACCACTCCCCTCAAATTGAAACACTTAGGTATAATAAAAGGGAGGCAGGATTCTGGGGAAATCTCTTACCTGGGGGACTGCTTCAATTTTTCAGAGAAGAAAAAAAAAAATCTAGATTGGGTCTCCTTTCAAGACATAGTAAGCAGAAGCAAGCAAGCAAATAAAACACAAGACAAAATAATCTCATGATGGTGTGAAAAGCTGGTAAGGACACTAACTAGCTGTCTGATTTTAGGCAAATTCTTCTCTTTGGTCCTTAGCCTCACTTTGATCACCAGTAGTAGTTAATTGCTAAGGTCACTTCTAACCCCACATTTAATAGCATAGGTGTGTGTGTGAGAGAGGGACAGAGAGAGAGATAGAGAAAGAGACAAAAGAAAGACTCTCAAATAAGGCAGGATAGAAGCATGCATTCTTGGGGACTGAAGAAACCCCTTATTGCTGATTTCTGTCTTAATCACTAAAGCCCACACTGGCCACACCAAATACAAAAAGCCATGCCACTGTCACTCTTCTGGGAATTGAGGTCCTTTCTTCAGAAGCATCGTAACCAGCATCTATATGTTTGTACTTTTCATGTAGTTGCTATTAATGGAACAGCCATGTGCCTTGCATGAAAACCCACATCTCCTGGCTTCTGGGGAGCAACTTTAACAAACCAAGTTTCCCATGTGGAGAGAGAGTGAGCTCTTCTTTGCTCCTGGGGCGCTGGAACATTTGGTAGAGGTGAAGAGAGGGGAGACAGGATGGAGCATAGGTTGGGTGGCAGTGGGGAATGTGACGTAACACTCCCACTTAATAGGCTGGGCGGTTCATCAGCCATCATCCGCCTTCAAATACTGATTGATCGCCTACTGTGCATAGTCTAGGCACTGAGGACGCTGCTGGGGAGCCCAACACAATCTTTGCTCTCAAGGAGCTCATTGACTTGCCAAGAGGAAATGAAGTCTGTGCTTCCCTTTCAGCTGAAATATGCAATTGTAAGCCCTAAGGGGCTCACAGAAGGGCTCCCCCTCCCTCTGCTTAAGGTTTGGCAGGACACAGTAAGTGAAAAGTATACTTTGCACACAGAGGGTCACAAGCTTTGCATTTGTTTTGCCCCCAGTATCCAGATGGTCAGCAGGCTGCCCTGTGGAAAATTTTGTTTGGCATAAACATGCTCTGATTCCTTAACTCTAAGCTTTGGGGGCCAGGTGGCTGAAATGAAGCAACTCTTCTGCACCCTCAGCAGTGTCAGGCTATCTGTGCTCCAAACCTGTATAAGGCAGGCACCCCAGACAGCAGCAGGGCCGCGGTGGGGTGCTGAAGAGGGCGCGGCCGTGGCAGCTGCAGGACTCACTGAGCATAGCCAGCCAACGCCAAGCCTGAGCTGCTGGCTCCTGGGTGAGCTGCTGACTCATTGCTGCAGCCATGCTGCTTGGAACAGCTCCGGGGAATTCTTTCTTCTTTTAAAGGGAAATGTGATGTAACTTTAGAGACAGCAGAAGAGGGCAACAGAGGATGGTCCAAAACCTGGTTTTTAACAGCATCTATAACACGCATTTCCATCTGAATTCTTGGGCAGAAATGCTTTTATCAGCCCTGGAAGGATGTGGCCACTTTAGGGCAGCTATTCAACCAGTCAATATGTGTGTATCAAACAGCTTTTGTGTGCTCAGCACCTGTTGTTTGCTTAGGTAATAAAGGGAGAAACAGAAAGTGAAAGATGGCCCTTGCCCATTTGGGGATTGTTAGAAGGCTGACACCTAGAGAGACTTCCTTCCTGTAGTGCTCCAGGCAGCGCGGTCCAGATGCAGACTTGATTTTAGCTTACGCAGTCTCATGGCGGTCCTGTAAAGCAACTACACTATTTTTATCTATTCTGCTATAAGCTGGGGAGTCAGGATTTGAACCTACATCAGTTCAGAGTCAGAACTCTTCACCGCCATGCCATTCGTTATCTGGGAGGCAGAACCAACAAAGGCACTTGGCTGAGGGAGAATAATATAGGATGATCCATGGTTGAGTGAAAAATTATGTGTAAAAGATAAGCATTTATGATGAGTCCAGAATAAACCCCGGTCAGTCTACAGTCTACAGCTGAAATGTGCAGATATGCTTCTGTTTAAGCAAATACTGAGCCTGCGGAAGAATGCTTTTGAGAAGGCCGAGGGTCAAGAGGAGAAATCGTCAGGGCAGGAAGTGGGAGCTGTCAGTAATGTGATAGGAGCAGCCCTGGGCTGCCTGGTTGCTGGGGGGAAACACAGCGCCAGATTCTGGGGCTGCAGAATATGGAGGATGTTATCCTGGAAATAGAAGGAAACAAAGTCCCTTGGAGAGAACTTGCTGAGGTTTTGGCTTCTGCTCTCCTTGGCCTATATCCTGGGGTAACGGGTGTCAGATGAGATCCATGTTCCCTGATAGCTGCCACATTCCTTGACTCTGGGAATGGGCTAGAAATAGAGATACTTACAAAACTGTTAATTTCTCCAGTTCCTCCAGAAACACAAAACACTAAGCGTATGTTTGCCCTTTGGAAATTTAGTCCTGTTGGATTGGATTTACATGACTAATGAATCAATTTAGGAGCTATACGCAAAATAGAAAGGCAAAAAAGAGGGATTATTAGAAGGAACAAGGGCCTGTGACTCTCCTGTTTAGTCCTGAATGGGTCAACAGTTGCATTAAGGAGGAGTCTGTGGGCCATTTAATCAGATGATATTGACAAAGGGCTCAGAAGCTCTTGTTTTCATTTAGAAGTGTTGGCCACGCATTTGTGGTGGAGCTGGTAGAACAACTTGAGTCCTCCTGGTTTCCGAGTTGGCAGATATTCTTGGGCAGCTGTCAGAGCAGCCTCTCATGAAACTCATAAAACACCTCTGTCTCTCAGCTGGTAGATGCATGCTTCCAGGGCACAAGTGTGCCAGTCCTGTGACCCAATTCCCAATGTCCCTTATACTTTTCAGGCAAGCTTTTGGACTCCATGGATTTAGATTCCAGGATCTCTTTTCTCCCTCCCCTAGCTATGTAGAGATTGATCAAAGCTACCTGTTTCTAATCTTGCTTTGTTCAAAATTAGATTTTCATGATCCATGTTATAACTTTTCTATGGCTGAGATATAATAGAGGTTTTAAGAGTTCAAAAACTTTGAGGAAGACAAGAGAGGTAAGATCAGGTGCAGATGTCTGTCTTGGACACAGCTCCTTTGGTGGAGTGCTAGAAAAGTCACAAAGGAGTCCAGGAAGATTTTTGGGATAGAGTCAATTAGGCTTCTTGTGACCAAGGAGAAAGCAGTGTGAACTACACCCAAGGAGAAAGAAACATACCTTGTTATCCTGGAAAGAAATAGCTTTGGCCCTATTCCATGGGAATAGAATAATTAAAGGGTAGGGTGGGGTGGGTACAAGTGAGGAAGGAAGGATCAGAATTATTCTGAGCTGGAGAAAGAATAGCCAGAGATAATTGATGACCTTGAACACTGTCCCAAGCTAAAGAGAGTTCTGGGGTTTAATTACAATTCTCAAGTAATTTTCATACATTCAAATATCTCAATTCAGAGAAATAACATTGTTTTTAACTTCCAAATACCTGACTGTTCCTGCCCAGTGCTGAGAGACCATGTTAGCAGAGCACTGCCTGAGAGTAAAGAGAGAAGCCGAAGACCAAGAGCCCCACTGCTCCAAGCCCCAACCATCATCTCTTGGCATCACATTTTCTTCACGTGCTTACATTAGCTGGGCAGCTTTCTCTTTGGGGCTCTCCTTGGCCTATATCCTGGTGTAATGGGTGTCAGATGAGAACCATGTTCCTTGATAGCTGCTGCATTCCTTGACTCTGGGAATGGGCTAGAAATAGAGATACTTACCAAACTGTTAATTTCTCAAGAACTGGATTGTCTCTCCTTTATCTCTTCATCATCAGCCCCTAAAACAGTGCCTGATACATCATAGTAAGTCAGTAAATGTTTAATGAGCTGTTTTAAACAGTCTGTGCTTTGGGGATTGGCTGTGTGGAAGATACAAGATTTAAGAAAATGGTGCCCTATCTCCTTCACCTCTGAATTATTTCTTAGATGATAAAATGCTAGCAGATTCCTGATCATTGTCTAGGAGCCTGAGATTTAGGGCTGCAGAATATGGAGGATGTTATCACAGAAATAGAAGGAAACAAAGTCCCCTGGAGAGAACTTGTTGAGGTTTTGGTTTCTGCAAGGACTGTATGGTATACAGAGATGAGTTGTTCAAATGCTTGCAGGAAATGTTTTCTCAAAGAATGAGGGTCTGGGACGTGGATGAGGACAGAGTGTGCAGAACAGATGGGGCCCATCTGGGGAACTCTGAAGGTGGGGGTGGGGAGGTGGATGTGGTGTAGCCAGAGCACAAAGGAAAGGTGGAAGAAAGAGGCTGGAAGGGTTTTACCAGTGGGGTAGTAATGATTGCATTTTCATGATAGAAAGATAACCCAGAAGTAGTGTAGTAGGAGAGGGGGAAGGAAGGTGGGAGGCAGCAAGACCAGCCAGGAATCCATGGCAATAACCTGAATGAGATGTGATAAGCACCCGAGAAAGAGCAGTGTCAGTGAGCAGGAGATGAGTCAGACTGGGCACTAATGAGAAGTTACACTTGTCTGAGCTTGTAAGTTGAATAGGGAGAAGGAGGAATCTAAGAAGGTGAACATCCAGAGTTTGAGGTCCTGGTGCAGATGATGAAGCTCTTTGAAGTGATTTTATCTTAAAAAGTCATGCAGGACTTCCCTGCTGGTGCAGTAGATAAGACTCTGCCTGCCAGTGCAGGGGACATGGTTTCAATCCCTCATCCAGGAAGATTCCACATACTCGGAGCAACTAAAACCTGGGGCCACAACTACTGAGCCTGAGTGCAACAACAGCAGAAACGCTTGAACCTAGAGCGTGTGCTCTGCAACAAGAGATGTCACCAGTGAGAAGCCCATGCACCTCAATGAAAAGTAGCCCTCACTCCCCGTAACTAGAGAAAGCCTGTGCAAAGCAAAGAAGATCCAGCACAGCCATTAAAAAAAAAAAAAAATACTCACAAAAATTTCCACAAAGATATTCTAGTATATCTCCAATATTCTTGCCTGGAGAATCCCATGGACAGAGGAGCCTGGTGGGCTACAGTTCATAGGGTCACAAAGAGTCGGACATGACTGAAGTGACTTAGCAGGCAGGCATGCATGCTAGTATATTCATTGTTATGAAAATAATGTTTAAAAAAAGAGAAAATAATGTTTAAAGCCACTTAAAAGACGTAACTTTCCTTTCTAAAACTTCAGAGGAAACTGGAAAAACTCACCGTGGTTATGTGTGGTTTCTGAGGCTCCCAGCATCTTTGAAAAGTATGAGCATCCTTCCTTATCTGTCTGCATCCCTCTTTCCATCCTTCCCTTGGCCAACTGGTCTCCTTACCTTCAGTCTCCCAACCTCCTCATGAACATTCTGCCTCCCTGGTTTTACACATGATTAAGTTTTTCTTTCCACGTCTAGCCCATCATCAAGGTCCAGTTCAGACGTTCCCTCCTCCATACAAGATCCACAACCCTGTCTCACCTCCTTCCATTTTCCTCATCTGAGATTTTGCAAACTGGTTTGCTACACTGATTTTTCTCAGAGAAAAGGTGAAATAATAAATGAAATAGGTGAAATCATAAATGAAAAGTGCTTAAAAAACCGATTGCAAGTCCTATGAGGCCAGGGACCATGTTGTTGGTATCTTGTCAGTCAGTTCACTACTTTTTGAATAGATGCAGTCATTGTATAACTATAAACCAAATTTATACATAAAAAGTAAAACAGTGAATAGTATTAGTCACTCAGTTGTGTCTGACTCTTTGCAACCCCATGGACTGTAGCCCAACAGGATCCTCTGTCCTTGGGATCTCTAGGCAAGAATACTAGTGAGGGTAGCCATTCCTTTCTCCAGGGCATCTTCCTTACCCAGGTATCGAATCTGGGTCTTATGCATTGCAGAGAGTCTTTACTGTCTAGCCCATCCCAAAATAGACATTAAACTTATTATCTATTTCCATTAAATGAAAGCTTTCACTTCTTTAGCAAAAAATACTTAAATATCAGAAAGAAGAAAAGGAAAGATATACCCACTTGAACGCAGAGTTCCAAAGAATAGCAAGGAGAGATAAGAAAGCCTTCCTCAGTGATCAATGCAACGAAATAGAGGAAAACAATAGAATGGGAAAGACTAGAGATTTCTTCAAGAAAATCAGAAATATCAAGGGAACATTTCATGCAAAGATGGGCTCGATAAAGGACAGAAATGGTATGGACCTAACAGAAGCAGAAGATATTAAGAAGAGGTGGCAAGAATACACAGAAGAACTGTACAAAAAAGATCTTCATAACAGAGATCACTACAATGGTGTGATCACTCACCTAGAGCCAGACATCCTGGAATGTGAAGTCAAGTGGGCCTTAGAAAGCATCACTACGAACAAAGCTAGTGGAGGTGATGGAATTCCAGTGGGCTATTTCCAATCCTAAAAGTTGATGCTGTGGAAGTCCTGCACTCAATATGTCAGCAAATTTGGAAAATTCAGCAGTGGCCACAGGTCTAGAAAAGGTCATTTTTCATTCCAATCCCAAAGAAAGGCAATGGCAAAGAATGTTAAACTACCACACAATTGCACTTATCTCACATGCTAGCAAAGTAATGCTCAAAATTCTCCAAGCCAGGCTTCAACAGTACATGAACCATGAACTTCCAGATGTTCAAGCTGGATTTAGAAAAGGCAGAGGAACCAGAGACCGAGTTGCCAATATCCACTGGATCATTAAAAAAAGCAAGAGAGTTCCAGAAAAACATCTATTTCTGCTTTATTGACTACGTCAGTCTTTGACTATATGGATCATGGCAAACTATGTAAAATTCTTCAAGAGATGAAAATACCAGACCACCTGACCTGCCTCTTGAGAAATATGGATGCAGGTCAAGAAGCAACAGTTAGAACTGGACATGGAACAACAGACTGGTTCCAAATCGGGAAAGGAGTACGTCAAGGCTGTATATTGTCACCCTGCTTATTTAACTTATATGCAGAGTACATCATGCGAAATGCTGAGCTGAATGAAGCTCAAACTGGAATCAATATTGCTGGGAGAAATATCAATAACTTCAGATATGCCGATGACACCACCCTTATGGCAGAAAGCAAAAAAGAACTAAAGATCCTCTTGATGAAAGTGAAAGAGGAGAGTGAAAAAGTTGGCTTAAAACTCAACACTCAGAAAACTAAGATAGTGGCATCCGGTCCCATCACTTCATGGGAAATAGATGGGGAAACAGTGGAAAGAGTAAGAGACTTTATTTCTTGGGCTCCAAAATCACTGCAGATGGTGACTGCAGCCATGAAATTAAAAGACACTTGCTACTGGGAAGAAAAGTTATGACCAACCTAGACAGCATATTAGAAAGCAGAGACATTACTTTGTCAACAAAGATCTATCTAGTCAAAGCTGTGGTTTTTCCAGTAGTCATTTATGGATGTGAGAGTTGGACTATAAAGAAAGCTGAATGCCAAAGAATTGATGCTTGTGGTGTTGGAGAAGACTCTTGAGGGTCCCTTGGACTGCAAGGAGATCCAACCAGTCCGTCTTAAAGGAAATCAGTCCTGAATATTAACTGGAAGGACTGATACTGAAACTGAAGCTCCCATACTTTGGCCACCTGATGCGAAGAGGTGACTCTTTTGAAAAGACCCTGATGCTGGGAGAGATTGAAGACAGGAGGAGAAGGGGACGACAGAGGATGAGATGGCTGGATGGCATCACTGACTCAATGGACATGAGTCTGAGTAAACTCCAAGAGTTGATGATGGACAGGGAGGCCTGGCGTGATGCAGTCCATGGGGTTGCAAAGAGCTGGACACAACTGAGCAACTGAACTGCACTGAACTGAATAACTTTCCCCTTCCTCTTTTATGTCTTTTCCTTTCCTTTGATGGGACAAGTAAAAGGCATGACTGGGGTCATCTCAGGTGACTCTGACGGTATAAAAGCATAAGTACTTTTTCTGTCCAGTCTACCTGAGCCAGGTTATAGCTGTTTAGTCACACATTTCTCTGCTTGCAAAATCAAAAGGTGGAAAAGCTAGGAGAGGTGTGATAGAAATGCTTTTTAAAGACATAAATATAGACACATATCTTTTCCTGAAGCCTTCCTCTCTCCCCTGATTCCTCACTCAGTAGGTTAGTGGTCCCCACTGGGTCACACTTTACTGCTGGTGCTTGTTTGTGCCTGAGAATGAAGCTTGCCCAGGGAATGTCTGTATCTATGCAGCTCATTATCATATGCTTAAGCAGGTAAAATCTCATCAAAGACTGTACTGAGTCCATTTCTTGAGAAAACATAGGAAAAGAGAACTGAAAATGTGCCTCAGGAGGGATCATGACGCTTTTTTGTCCACTAAAGCTCTGAGTCTGATAAACATGGAACGAAAGCAATGGAGAGGGGTGAAAAAAAATGGAGGGAATTTCTGGTGAGGCTGTTGACACAAGTAGAAAGACCAAACGAGGGAAGCCACATAAAAAATCCAGAAGGTACACGTGGACTAAATGGTTGGGGCTATGCTTTGGAGGAAAGAAAGCATTGGTTATCAGTTAAGTGGCTTTAGATTCAGAGAATAAACGAAGCCTTTCAAGTTTGTTTCATCTCCTTTTACTTCATCTTGGAATCATTCAAGTTCTAACTATCTGAGTTTCCCTGGTGGCTCAGTGGTAAAGAATCCACCTGCCAATGCAGGAGATGCAGGAGACACAGGTTAAATCACTGGCTCTGGATGATTCCCTGGAGAAGAAAATGGCAACTCTGTCTATGGAAATCCCATAGACAGAGGAGCCTGGTGAGTTATAGTACACAGTCGCAAAAGAGGTGGACACAACTTAGTGACTAAACACCAAAAAAACCATCAGGGCGCTAATTATCTACTGGATTTCTATATCCTGTGAATTCAGCCCTGAATTAATTTCCTATTCCTATAANAGACAGAGGAGCCTGGTGAGTTATAGTACACAGTCGCAAAAGAGGTGGACACAACTTAGTGACTAAACACCAAAAAAACCATCAGGGCGCTAATTATCTACTGGATTTCTATATCCTGTGAATTCAGCCCTGAATTAATTTCCTATTCCTATAACAATGTAAGACACACTCAGTGGCTTAAAGCAATACAGATATATTTTCTTATGGTTCTGTAGGTTAGAGTTCTGATAGATACCTCACTGCACTAAAACCAAGGTCTTGGCTGGGCTGCATGTTTTTCTGTAGGCTCTAGAAGAGAGTTTGTTTCTTTGCCTTTTCCAGCTCCTAAAGGCCACTCTTGGCTTATGGCCCCTTCTTCCATCTTCAAAGCCAATAGCGTTACACTCACCGATATTGCTTCCACCATCACATTTCTTCCTCTCATCCTCTTCTTTTGCCTCCTTCTTCCACTTTGAAGGATTCTTGTGATTATTGTGGGTCCACTCAGATAGTCCAGGAGAATGTCCTGAACTGAAAGTTTCCACTAGCAACCTTTACATACCTTTGCCATATTACTTAACACAGTCACATGTTCTGGGGATTAGGATACAGGCAGCATGGAGGGACATTATTCTGCCTACCACATCCCTGGTACCCTTGCCCAAATCCAAGTCACCATTACTCTTATGCAGATAACTACAAAATAATGGACTTTGGAGTCAGACTGCCTGCGTTCAAATTCCAGCTTTGTCATCAGTAGATGTGTGATGGATGTTAAGAAGACTCCCAGTGACACTAATAGTACCTACTTCATAAGATTGTTGTGAGCATTAAACACATGCTTGGCATGTAGTCCGTATTTACTCAGTGCTAGCTATTATTATCATTAATACTTGCTGTTATTATCATTAATCATTAGCTGCTCTTGCTGCCTTCACTCTCAGCCTTACTTACTCATATCCTCCATGTGAAAAGCAAAAGTGTTAGTCACTCAGTCATGTCCAGCTCTTTGAGAGCCCCTGGACTGTAGTCTTCCAGGCTCCTCTGTCCATGGGATTCTCCAGGCAAGAATACTGGAATGGTCATTCCCTCCTCCAGGGGATCTTCCCGACCCAAGGATCGAACCTGGGTCTCCCCTGCATTATAGTCAGCTCCTTTACTGTCTGAGCCACCAGGGAAGCCCCATATTCTCCATACTGAAGCCGTCTTTCTTAAACGCAGGCTGGCCATGTTCCTCTTAGCCATGCCATGACTGTCATTCACGCTACTCTCTTTGTGTGCCCATGGCACACTTCTTGTGCTGTCTGAGGCATCAGTTTGCTTCAGGAAGTATTAGGTCTTCATAACAGGAATTCAAGAAGAAAAATATTAAATATCCTGCTTTCGACACCCAGAGTAAAAATTATTTCAAAAAAATCTTTTAGTTTTTTTTTTTTTAATTTTTAAAATAAGTTTTGAAATCAGGTTTCACAAATGAGAAAGACTTCAAAAACTCCTTATCTCTTTTAGCATATTAAAGTCAGTTTGATTGTTTCAGGACTTGGAGATTCTTCCACGAAAGTAGAGAGGACACTGTTCTCTGCAGTCAGCCTGAGCATGAAGTGTTGTGACCCCGAGAAGAAGAAAGAAATTGTACGGGTTGTGTCATGATTGCATAGGTAGACACAAGAGGCATTTTCATGACCCAGTTTCCTTTTGGGACTTGGAAGAAACCACCTTCAAGGATATACCCTACTGATGAGGCATGGCTGTTGTGGTGGTATTTTGGTTCAGTCACTCGGTCATATCCTACTCTTTTTGTCCCCATGGACTGCAGATCACCAGGCTCCTCTGTCCATGGGATTTTCCAGGCAAGAACACTGAAGTGGGTTACCATTTCCTCCAGGGGATCTTCCTGGCTCAAGAATGGAGTCTGAGTCCAGTGCATCCAATGCATTGGCAGGTGGATTCTTTACCACTAGTGCCACCTGGGAAGCCCAATGAGGTATGGTTACACAGTAGAAAACCTGGATTCTAACTTCTGGAGATCTTTCTCTGCTTTGAGGTAAACAGCAAGAAGAATCCAGAAATTGCTCCCTGTCCTGTTGACCAATGTGGAAAGCAATTGATAGTGCTTTGGGCTAGTAACTGTGTAGTGAAAGCTATATGGTAGACCCCTGGACTAGGGATCAAATGACCATCACAGCCAGACCCCAGAGGGTCATGCAGTGCTCGTGTGAGTTGATCTAGGGCCAAGTCAGCAAGGAGGTTCACTAAGTTCAAAGCAAATCAAGAGATGGCAGACTATGAATCTGATCAGCTGTTGTCTTTGGGCGTGAGCATTGGCAGGAAGACCACCGATCAAATGGACAAGAACAACCATTGCTTAGGGGGCCCAGCAGGATTTTAAGAGAGGCACTGAGACCCATGCACAGATCCAAGCTCTCTGTACCCACCACCATGATCTCTGCCTGTATGCAGATGCTATTTCAGATGGAAGAAATGGGAAGGGGAAGAGCTCAGGAAGACTGAGCATGTATGTGCTCAAAGGATGAGTTGGTAGGATGGCATCACTGACCCACTGGACATGAACTTGAGTAAATTCAGGGAGACAGTGGAGGACAGGGAAGCCTGGCATGCTGCAGTCCATGGAGTCACAGAAAGCTGGACATGACTTAGTGACTGAACAACAACAACAACAATATGTGCAAAAACTTTTACAAGGGAAAAAAGACTGTTTTAGATCAAAATGATTGATAAATAACTAACTGGGAAGTTAAATTTCTTTTTTCATTCTTGCTACATATTTTTTGTTGACTGTTGCTAAACTAGGGGTGAGGTCAGTATAGGATCAGCTACACTGATCCTTAAGATTTGATACTTGGTCACTGAATTCCTTACTGTATAAATCCAGGGTACCTAGTAGCCTTTCTGTGTAGTCCCTGAAGATAAGAATGGCTTGACTCTGCAGGCACACCTCTCAAAGTATCATGCTTAGCACATTTTCTTCTGAATTTTGTTCCTAAAAGACTTAACAGCTTGTTTGGGCCATGTATACTCTTCCTTGTTGCTTTTGCTACTGAAATGTTATGTTTTCCTTTGTGTATAAAGGAACACTTCACATCACAAGTCACTTTGAATCCTAAAAATTTTAAAAGCATCCTTAAGATTATTTCCAATTTGCAGGTGGGTTATAATTCAAAATATCATTCGACAATTGGTTGTTTGGAAATCAGAAGGGATTATTTTCACATAAAAGTAATATGCTTATTGGTGATTAGATTCCTACATATATATAACTCAAATACAGCTGAAATACAGAGTACTTGGAACAAATAATTATAACCATAATGGTACCATGCCAAAGATTAAACAAAACAAAAAAGAAATCAAATTAATCCATGTTTATTTTGAATGCTAGTGTTTTAGGGGCAACGCATTTAATTAAAAATGGCTAAGAGGTATAGGAAGTTTCTGAAGAGGGTTTCTCAGCAATTTTCAGGGCTTTACTGGCTCTTTGAAAATATGATTTTCATTTGAAAGTTTCCAAATTTCCTTTCTCTTGTTATTGCTGCCACAGGCATGAATCTTATGCGTATTGGCTACGATGATGATACATTTTCCATTGTTTGGGGATGGGTGAGCTGGGAGGGGCTTCCCTGGTGGCTCAGACTGTAAGGAATCAGCCTGCACTGCAGGAAACTGGGTTTGATCCCTGGGTTGGGAAGATCCCTGGAGAAGGGAATGGCCACCCACTCCTGTATTCTTGCCTGGAGAATTCCATGGATAGAGGAGCCTGGTGGGCTGCAATCTGTAGGGTCTCAAAGAGTCGGATATGACTGAGAGAGTAACACTGCTACTGGGCTGGGGAGATTGGGGAGAATTTCTCTAATGTGTCAGGCCCTGACTGATGTACTTATAAACCAGGGGACAAAACAGATTTTCTGTCTTTGAGAAATTTCCTTGCTTATTCAGAAAGGGGGTATTGAGACAAAAAATGAATGAAGAGCAGATTAATATAATATGATGTGATATAAATGTTATATGTATTATATACGATAAAATATCAAGTAGTGACAAATGCTTTAAAGAAAGAAAACTGGATGAAAGTTTTGACTTTAGACATGTGGTCAAGGAAAATCTCTTTAAGGGAGTTGGTAACTGAAAAAATTCCTCAAAGAAGTAAGGGGGTGAGCAACATAGACACATGGGGGAGGGACATTCTAGACAGATGGAACTTCAAATGCAAAGGCCCTTAAATAGGAATTTGCCTGGGCATATTCAAGGGACAGCAGAAGTTTGTTATGAATGGAGTGGGGTTAACAAGGGAACCCGTGTAGACCAAGAGGTCAGGGAGATAGAAGGAACATGTGTGACTTTTCTGTGTGTGAAATTCTAAGTTTTTCCAGGAGAACTGAGAAAGAATTGGGCCCAAGAGAAGGACAGCCAGAATTTTTATGCATTTATTTTTTGTGGTAGAAATCACTGTATTCTTTTTAATGTATTTGTTTATTTTTGGTCTTTCTCTAGTGGCAGTGAGTGGGGGACTAGTCTCTATTTGTAGTGCATGGGGTTCTCATTGCCGTGGCTTCTTTTGTTGAGGAGCACAGGCTCTAGGATCCAGAACTTCTGGAGTTGTAGCTCAGGGGCCCAATAGTTGTGGCTCGGGGGCTCTAGAGCATAGACTCAGCTGTTGTCACACATGGATTCAGTTGCCCAGTGGCATGTGGAATCTCATGGACCAGGGATTGAATCAACGTCCCCTGTGTTGGCAGGTGGATTCTTAACCACTGGACCACCATGGGAGTCCCAAGGGTTTTTGTTTGTTTCATTCGCTTCTGCAGTGTTTAATAAATATTTGTTGNACTAACTGGGAAGTTAAATTTCTTTTTTCATTCTTGCTACATATTTTTTGTTGACTGTTGCTAAACTAGGGGTGAGGTCAGTATAGGATCAGCTACACTGATCCTTAAGATTTGATACTTGGTCACTGAATTCCTTACTGTATAAATCCAGGGTACCTAGTAGCCTTTCTGTGTAGTCCCTGAAGATAAGAATGGCTTGACTCTGCAGGCACACCTCTCAAAGTATCATGCTTAGCACATTTTCTTCTGAATTTTGTTCCTAAAAGACTTAACAGCTTGTTTGGGCCATGTATACTCTTCCTTGTTGCTTTTGCTACTGAAATGTTATGTTTTCCTTTGTGTATAAAGGAACACTTCACATCACAAGTCACTTTGAATCCTAAAAATTTTAAAAGCATCCTTAAGATTATTTCCAATTTGCAGGTGGGTTATAATTCAAAATATCATTCGACAATTGGTTGTTTGGAAATCAGAAGGGATTATTTTCACATAAAAGTAATATGCTTATTGGTGATTAGATTCCTACATATATATAACTCAAATACAGCTGAAATACAGAGTACTTGGAACAAATAATTATAACCATAATGGTACCATGCCAAAGATTAAACAAAACAAAAAAGAAATCAAATTAATCCATGTTTATTTTGAATGCTAGTGTTTTAGGGGCAACGCATTTAATTAAAAATGGCTAAGAGGTATAGGAAGTTTCTGAAGAGGGTTTCTCAGCAATTTTCAGGGCTTTACTGGCTCTTTGAAAATATGATTTTCATTTGAAAGTTTCCAAATTTCCTTTCTCTTGTTATTGCTGCCACAGGCATGAATCTTATGCGTATTGGCTACGATGATGATACATTTTCCATTGTTTGGGGATGGGTGAGCTGGGAGGGGCTTCCCTGGTGGCTCAGACTGTAAGGAATCAGCCGGCACTGCAGGAAACTGGGTTTGATCCCTGGGTTGGGAAGATCCCTGGAGAAGGGAATGGCCACCCACTCCTGTATTCTTGCCTGGAGAATTCCATGGATAGAGGAGCCTGGTGGGCTGCAATCTGTAGGGTCTCAAAGAGTCGGATATGACTGAGAGAGTAACACTGCTACTGGGCTGGGGAGATTGGGGAGAATTTCTCTAATGTGTCAGGCCCTGACTGATGTACTTATAAACCAGGGGACAAAACAGATTTTCTGTCTTTGAGAAATTTCCTTTCTTGTTCAGAAAGGGGGTATTCAGACAAAAAATGAATGAAGAGCAGATTAATATAATATGATGTGATATAAATGTTATATGTATTATATACGATAAAATATCAAGTAGTGACAAATGCTTTAAAGAAAGAAAAGTGGATGAAAGTTTTGACTTTAGACATGTGGTCAAGGAAAATCTCTTTAAGGGAGTTGGTAACTGAAAAAATTCCTCAAAGAAGTAAGGGGGTGAGCAACATAGACACATGGGGGAGGGACATTCTAGACAGATGGAACTTCAAATGCAAAGGCCCTTAAATAGGAATTTGCCTGGGCATATTCAAGGGACAGCAGAAGTTTGTTATGAATGGAGTGGGGTTAACAAGGGAACCCGTGTAGACCAAGAGGTCAGGGAGATAGAAGGAACATGTGTGACTTTTCTGTGTGTGAAATTCTAAGTTTTTCCAGGAGAACTGAGAAAGAATTGGGCCCAAGAGAAGGACAGCCAGAATTTTTATGCATTTATTTTTTGTGGTAGAAACACTGTATTCTTTTTAATGTATTTGTTTATTTTTGGTCTTTCTCTAGTGGCAGTGAGTGGGGGACTAGTCTCTATTTGTAGTGCATGGGGTTCTCATTGCCGTGGCTTCTTTTGTTGAGGAGCACAGGCTCTAGGATCCAGAACTTCTGGAGTTGTAGCTCAGGGGCCCAATAGTTGTGGCTCGGGGGCTCTAGAGCATAGACTCAGCTGTTGTCACACATGGATTCAGTTGCCCAGTGGCATGTGGAATCTCATGGACCAGGGATTGAATCAACGTCCCCTGTGTTGGCAGGTGGATTCNCCAGCAGGGCTGGGTTTGTCTATCTTTGTAGCCCCACAAACCAAGTTCAATTCCAATCCTTTCTTTTCTCCAGGAGGCATAGGTTGGTCTACACTGAGTGGTAACCTTGACTGATATTGGCCTGGTGGAAACTTTTAGTTTTAACAAGGAGTGTCAGATTTTGGCAGCAGGATTCGTTTTGTGTCTGGTGTTATGCACTGAGCTTGAGGAGTGTTAAGTCAAAGAAGTTGGGTGGATCTCTATAGAATATGTTTTATTTCATGTTTATTGAGAACTGGTAGGGAGAGTGTCAGAGAAGGCAATGGCACCCCACTCCAGTATTCTTGCCTGGAAAATCCATGGACGGAGGAGCCTGGTAGGTTGCAGTCCATGAGGTCACTAAGAGTCGGACATGACTGAGCGACTTCACTTTCACTTTTACTTTCATGCATTGGAGAAGGAAATGGCAACCCACTCCAGTGTTCTTGCCTGGAGAATCCCAGGGACGGGGGAGCCTGGTGGG
>SJYA01002245.1:832680-912859 GCA_006410615.1 Neotragus moschatus
CTTCACTTTCACTTTTACTTTCATGCATTGGAGAAGGAAATGGCAACCCACTCCAGTGTTCTTGCCTGGAGAATCCCAGGGACGGGGGAGCCTGGTGGGCTGCCGTCTATGGGGTCACACAGAGTTGGACACGACTGCAGCAACTTAGCAGCAGCAGCAGCAGCAGCAGCAGCAGCAAGGAGAGTGTTCCTTAAAAGGGCATGTCTATTTTATTTCAGCATCTGCAGCTTGTAGAAGGGAGCTAGATCACAGTTGAACAGAGACTGCCTCTTTTCCTCTTCTCATCTAAGTGGGTTTTTTCATCTACTTTCTCTTTTTTATTAACAGACAGACCTGCAAGTGACATGGAAGAGTAGTGGTGACAGTCTACAGCTTATGTTCGGAAGGTAACAGTGACTGTGTCACTGAATCCAAGCTTGGTCTGCTTGCTGTGCACGCGTGCTGTATGCTAAGTCTCTTCAGTCGTGTCCGACTCTTTAGAACCCTATGGACTATAGCCCGCCAGGCTACTCTGTCCATGGAATTTTCCAGGTAAGAATACTGGAGCGGGTTGCCCTGCCCTCCTCCGGGAGGTCTTCCCGGCCCAGGGATCGAATCCACGTCTCCTGTGGCTCCTGTACTGCAGGCAGATTCTTAACCACTGAGCCACCAGGGAAGCCCCACTTGCTGCACAATAGACCAATAATCAGGAGACCAGGTGTTAGGCAGGGAATAGTAACTTCATTTGGAAAGCCAGGCCTCTGAGAAGATGGCGGGCTAGTGTCCTTGAATACCATCGTATAGGGGTCTGATTGCTAGTAACTTTTATAGAACAGAGATGAGGAGGAGGTGAGGAAGTAAAGCAAAAAGGCTGTTAAGCCTTGTAAAATATCTCCTGGCTTGGCCAGCATCAGGGAGGAGACATGTCAATTTTTTTCTTTTCAGCAGTCATTCATGGGTGGGCGGGATCAGAATGTCTCCATGTAAGCTGAACAAAGGCATTTCAGTTTAACATTCAGGCAGAAGCACACCAAGGCAGGCCACTGTGTATGCTTACACCTGTAGACAGCATCCTTTTAGTGTAGTAGCAAAAGCAATGGTGAACAAAGTTTAAAGTAAAAGAAACAGATCCAACATGGAGTCAGATTCTGTTCTTCCCTGTTAAAATCACACTGTCATGTGATGATTTGAATGCAGTCTGGGACGTCATCCTTACACCCTCGTGCAACTTGACTGCTTCAGTGCTCATTGTTGTTGTTGTTCAGTTGCTCAGTTGCGTCCGACTCTTTGCCATCCTGTGGACTGCAGCACACCAGGCTTCCCTGTCCATCCCCAACTCTCGGAGCTTGCTCGAACTCATGTCCGTTGAGTCAGTGATGCCATCCAACCATCTCATCCTCTGTCATCTCCTTCTCTTCCTGCCTTCAATCTTTCCCAGCATCAGGGTCTTTTTCTAATGAGTCAGCTCTTTGCATCATGTGGCTAAAGTATTGGAGCTTCAGCCTTCGCGTCAGTCCTTCCAATGACTATTCAGGACTGATTTCCCTTAGGATTGACTGGCTTGATACTCATTAGCATTTCTATAAAGGGATAATCCTGGAAGGTGGAAAACAAATAAGTCAATTTTGCTGCAACTTTCTTGTTCCAAAACTCAAGTAACGAGGGCATGGAGGTGCTGAAATTAATGTCGAGGATAGCAATTGAGGTTAGTTATGTCTCAGCACTTCTCATTAAATTAGGATAAAGAATTCATTTTTTATTAGCTTAGGGAACCTTGTACATGTATCTATCACAGCAGGATTCTTCTGAGTTGGAAGAGAAATATTATTGTCCTTGCAAAGATGTTCGTGTCTCACACATATTTCTCCACTCTTTTTATATCATAGCCTCCACAGTGGGGTATGTCAACTTCAGATTGGTGCTTGCCAAGGGCATTTGCCTTTTCCCTCTGCAGAGATTGAGCCCTGTGCTGCTGCAGCTATTGACCTTCGATATACCCTGAAGGGGATTCAGGGTGGAGAGTGAGGTACTCTGTGCTCCAGGGAAACTGGTGGAACAGGTCTTTAGACAGTTAGATATTTTCAGGAACCGATTTCATGATTTCTATCCTTCAGTTCAGTTTAGTTCCACTGTTAAGTTGTGTCCAACTATTTGGGATCCCACAGACTGCTGCACACAAAGCTTCCCTGTCATTTACCATCTCCCGAAATTTGCTCAAGTTCATGTCCATTGAGTGTGTAATGCCATCCAACAATCTCATCCTCTGTTGTCTCAATTCTTGCATCTCCTCATATTTAGAAAAGCACTAAATCCCTTCATGGTGATATCAGCTCCGCATGACTAGCACAAAACCTCTTGTAAAGGACGTCCTTGATTGCACTGAACTCCCCCTTCACCAAAATCTTATTTACTGACCTTACCCCACCGCTGCTTTGGAGCAGTCTCTCAGAGGTATCTGAGGTGTTGTCCCATGGGCTGCGTCCTATTTTGCCCCAAATAAAACTCAACTTGCAACCCACGTTGTGAATCTTTTTAGTTGACAGGTATAAGCATCCATTCACTATGATAATCAATAGTTATATAGGAGTAGTATATTAGAACTTCTATTTGTATCTAAAATAAGAAATTGAGCTCTGATAACACTGTAAGATTGACAGTGATTTATGTATAAAATTTTTAAGTGAATATAGATGTATTTTGGAGGCACATGTTCAAGATTTTTTACTCACAGGGATGGATGATCAAAAAATTTTGGAGATGATATAAGTGAGCGCTAGGAGCAAATTCCTTTAGCATATCAGGAGTCTCTTTGAATTGTATAGTATTCAGAACAAGAAAGATATATTCATTTAGGTAATTATTCTACCACCAACATTTAAAATCACAGCCCAGGGCTTCTATTTCCAGAGATATTACTCTATATTACCCTGAAGCTCATGTCAAGACAAGGTGTCAAGACAGAAATGTTAACATGTCATGAAAGGGATAAATAAAATTTCATTAAGTTGTGATTTGGATATGGGAAGTTACAGAAAGGAAGTGACAGAAGGGGGCTTCCCTGGT
Organism: Neotragus moschatus; assembly: GCA_006410615.1. Lineage (NCBI taxonomy): Eukaryota > Metazoa > Chordata > Mammalia > Artiodactyla > Bovidae > Neotragus > Neotragus moschatus. The sequence goes on from SJYA01002245.1 coordinate 835,723, forward strand.
AGCTTAGCTGGTAAAGAATCCATCTGCAATGCAGGAGACCTGAGTTCGATCTCTGGGTTGGGATGNAAGACAGAAATGTTAACATGTCATGAAAGGGATAAATAAAATTTCATTAAGTTGTGATTTGGATATGGGAAGTTACAGAAAGGAAGTGACAGAAGGGGGCTTCCCTGGTAGCTTAGCTGGTAAAGAATCCATCTGCAATGCAGGAGACCTGAGTTCGATCTCTGGGTTGGGATGATCCCCTGGAGAAGGGCATGGCAACCCACTCCAGTATTCTTGCCTGGAGAATCCCCAAGGACAGAGGAGCCTAATGGGCTACAGTCCATGGGGTCACAAAAAGTGAGACATGACTGAGCAGCTAAGCACAGCACACAGCACAGTAACAGAAGAGTTCCTGAGACACTCTGAGAAAGGCGTAGCAAAATGGCCCATGAGGGAGGGGTCTTGGTCTGATGTGCGGTTCTAGTGAGGTCCTGTGTGGGATGCCCTTCTAGTGAGGTCCTGTGTGGGAGGCCCTTGGGTAGTGGGGCATCATGTGGCACCAGCTGTGATGCCAGTGATGGCCAGCCTGAGTTGGGAGGCAACACACAAGAGTTATGAGGTCCCTCTTTCCCCTGTGCTTTCTCTTGTCAACCTTGTCTTTTTCCTTCACTCCAAGTATTAGGAGGCACTTGCTAGGGGTATCTCCAGAAAGGAGATGTGTACCAAAGGAATTAGGATAAATACAGCATGAACATTCTTAGCAGACAGAGGGCTGAATGGGAATACTGAGGAACAAGCCTGGTGCAAGGGCTCATTTTCCTTACTGTTCCATATCAAGAGCACTCCTTTTGGTCGGACTCTGCAAGTCAGTGAAATGTTCAGCTTATCCTTTGGTCCAAAAAGGGTTTTAGTTTTATCTGTTGGACAACAGGTGGAGAAAATTTTCTCTTTGACTATTTCAAGCTTGATTTCTCCTAAGTAGGGGAGGTGAGTCCTAAGTCCTTGCTGTGATGGAGGACTCCTTCCTTTTCCCTAGTCTGGACTCCCTCCCAATGGGGCATAATCAGTGTTGAGTCAGCTGACTCAGAGGTTCATATGGTTGTAGGTACAACCATATGTAGGTACAGATTGTTCATATGTACAACCTCTGGTTGCAGGTCACTCTTCTGCCTTTTTGATGATCCTGTTAGGGAGGACCTGGGATGGGAAACTACTGAGTGGGGTTCCAATATAGCGACTATGGAAATGTTCAGGCCAAAAGGAGGGCGTTGGGCCAGTGTGTAGGGAGGACTCACAGGCTCAGGGTCACTACCAAGGCCAAGGTCAGTTATTACACCTGGTCATGGACCTCTTATAAATGTCTTCCTATGAAGGGACATTGTGAGAATAAACCATCCAGTGTTGGGATCCAGGGAATTATGCCCACTTTTCTATGTTCTGATTATTTGCTAGACCTTCATCTTTATTTTTTTGATATTTTTCTCTTTATTGAAAAGACATTTTTTTTAGTTTTTTATTTTACATTGGCCTATAACCCATTAATGGGCTTCCCTGGTAGCTCAGCTGGTAAAGAATCCACCTGTAATGCAGGAGACCCCAGTTTGATTCTTGGGTCAGGAAGATCCCCTGGAGGAGGGCATGGCAACCCACACTAGTAGAATTGCCTGGAGAATCTGCATGGACAGAAGAGCCTGGTGGGCTGTAGTCTATGAGGTCTCAAAGAGTTGGACATGACTGAGCGACTAAGCACATACACACACAGCCGATTAACAATGTTGTGATAGTTTCAGTTGAACAACCATACATATATGACATCCCTTATAAATGGAATCTAAAAAGAAATAGTACAAATGAACTTACAAAACAGAAAGAGACTCACAGACTGCTGTCTTTAAAATGGATAACCAATAGGAATGGATACAGGTATATGAAAAGATTTTGAGTGATTTTTTGTTTTCGAATTCCATCTCTTGCCCGTCAGCTTGAGTCCTCTTTGTTGTATGCAGAAAATTGATTGGACATGTGACATTTATGGGGGCTTCCCTGGTGACTCAGATGGTAAGCCATACATATAGGTATGGCTGAGTTGGACATGACTGAGCATCTGAGCACGTACGTGGCATTTATTGGTGACTCTCTTGTTCCTACAAGGTCACAGGGATGTCATTGTCTGAAAAGGTCTGGGAAGCACAGCTCTGGTTTAATGCCTACTCTTTTGTTTTTTTCCTCCTCCTATCTGTTCGGGAGTGTTCAGTGCCTTGTCAGCGTAGAATGCAGATATACCAAAATTTATCTAACTTGCTTTTGTTTAGCAACTGGCTGTTTCATCTGACTTTAAATTTATCCTCTTACTAATGACTATGTGCATTTGGGAAGGGAGGCTGGCTCTGCAGATAATAAAGCAGCTCTGTGTCGCTGCTTAACTCCCTCATCGCATCACCCTCTACAACCAAACTTCTCTCTCATTCGCTACAGGAAGCTTTGATGACCTCCTGTATCCAGGGCACCACTGAATGCTACAGAAGATTCAAAGAAGTAGGAGACAAAAATTCTGCATTCAATGCACTCACAGTAGAAGAAATAAGCCATTTTTTAGCATGAGAAAGACTGTGGGTGACAAACTTCAGCCTCAGTTTCAAAATCTGTAAAGTGGACACAATAATCTTTACCTTGCAGAGTGGTTTTGAGATACAGATATACTATATGTAAAGGTGTGACCTCTAGGAGACATTATTCCCATTGATTTTAAAAGGTGATAGTATGGAAATTTTACTGATAATGATGCTAATATCAAGTTAATCCCATAGATACTTAAGTTTTTAGTGGGAAGTTTGCAGATGTCTGCAGTATATTTTGAAATGCATAAAAAAGAAAATAGTTTGATGGATGGAGGGAGGAATGGATAGATGTCTGTATGTGCAAAAAAGTGAGAACAGTAGAGTGTTAATGGCAGAAACTGGGTGGTGGATAAATGGGCATTCATGACAAAATCCAGTCAGTTCTGTTTGAAAATTTTTAAGTTAAAAGTTGGGTAAAAATAAACTGTATCATTGCTATTGAGAAAAATATAATCAGAACAAACAATAAAAAATATCACCATTTAGGTGTTATTATTAAGGTGTTTGTGGAATATAGACCAATGGCACAAAGGAAAGCCAGAGGCAGAGAAGGGCTGAAAGCAANAGAAAATAGTTTGATGGATGGAGGGAGGAATGGATAGATGTCTGTATGTGCAAAAAAGTGAGAACAGTAGAGTGTTAATGGCAGAAACTGGGTGGTGGATAAATGGGCATTCATGACAAAATCCAGTCAATTCTGTTTGAAAATTTTTAAGTTAAAAGTTGGGTAAAAATAAACTGTATCGTTGCTATTGAGAAAAATATAATCAGAACAAACAATAAAAAATATCACCATTTAGGTGATATTATTAAGGTGTTTGTGGAACATAGACCAATGGCACAAAGGAAAGCCAGAGGCAGAGAAGGGCTGAAAGCAACCAGGAAAGACTCCGCAGATGAAGAGGATTATTGTTGTTGCTGTTTTTGTTGCTAAGAGGAAGGAGACCAAGTGTGCCTTCATGTATTTCTCTGTGTCACACAAGGCTGACCTGCCTCCTTTCTGAAATCTTAGCAGCTGCTACTAATGGACAACCCAGGGCCTGCTGCTAATGCTGAAAGCTCAGCTTCTCTGTACCCTGGTGCGAGATTAAAATCTCAGAGACAGAGTTTTGGGTGAAATACACTATGACAGGCTTTAAGGCCTAAGTTCCATTTTATCAAGAAGCTGAGTAATTGCCCTGGAGGAACTGGGATCNAGAAAATAGTTTGATGGATGGAGGGAGGAATGGATAGATGTCTGTATGTGCAAAAAAGTGAGAACAGTAAAGTGCTAATGGCAGAAACTGGGTGGTGGATAAATGGGCATTCATGACAAAATCCAGTCAGTTCTGTTTGAAAATTTTTAAGTTAAAAGTTGGGTAAAAATAAACTGTATCATTGCTATTGAGAAAAATATAATCAGAACAAACAATAAAAAATATCACCATTTAGGTGTTATTATTAAGGTGTTTGTGGAATATAGACCAATGGCACAAAGGAAAGCCAGAGGCAGAGAAGGGCTGAAAGCAATCAGGAAAGACTCTGCAGATGAAGAGGATTATTGTTGTTGCTGTTTTTGTTGCTAAGAGGAAGGAGACCAAGTGTGCCTCCATGTATTTCTCTGTGTCACACAAGGCTGACCTGCCTCCTTTCTGAAATCTTAGCAGCTGCTGCCAATGGACAACCCGGAGCCTGCTGCTAATGCTGAAAGCTCAGCTTCTCTGTACCCTGGTGCGAGATTAAAATCTCAGAGACTTTGGGTGAAGTAGTGTTGGGACCTAACATAGGCTATGACAGGCTTTATGGCCTAAGTTCCATTTTATCAAAAAGCTGAGTAATTGCCCTGGAGGAACTGGGATCATCTTCCACAGGGGCCAGGACTTGACCAATCAACATGGTCCCTGTAGCCTGGTCTGAGCCTATCAGAACTTAATGGACCTCCCCCAAGAAAGCCTGTGTGCGCAAAAATTTAGCCAATTAGAAGATGCAAGAAACTCTTGTAACCAATCTGCCCTTGGCAACTCCTTGTCTTTGTTCCAAACCTATAAATACTACAGTAATTCGGGGCTCGGGGCTCTTGCCCGACTCCACTGTGCTGGATGTGGTTTGAGCCCTAGCTCAAGCTAGCAATAAACCCCTTTTTGCTTTTGCATTGCTGTGGACGTTTTATTCTCTCAGTTTTGGGGACTCGGACTTCAGGCACAACAGTAGAAAAGGGGACACAGCAGGCTAATGTCCTCAAAACTGTATATCCCAACTTGGGGGAGATAGTGATAAGTTTTATAGTAACTGCTCAAAGGGGGCGTGATCAGCTCATGGAGATTCTTCTGAAGGGTGGGTGGCGAGGTAAGTGGGAGCCAGCATCAACCTTCAGATCCACCTGGTCTGGGATCTACATGCTTGTGGGCAGCATATCATTCTTAAGACTTCTCCCACCTAGAGAGAGAGGTCCAGTATCTGCAAAATGGCTCTCAGATATTGTTGAGTGTATCCCTTGATGAGGAAAGAGGACCTTGCCACAAGGCTGCTCTTGACTGTTTTTCCCTGGTCTCGCATCCCCTCCCCTCCCTAATTAACAACTGCTTATCTGCTTATTGAAACTCAGGAAGGTCAGGGAGGCTGAATGAAGGCTGTTTCCTATAATTAAGGAAATGGGGACACAGAACGGCCTTGTGCCTGGGAGCCCCACAGGGCCCTGGTTAGTATTGAAATTGTTTACCTCAGATGGGGACTTGAACCCATGTGCTGGGACTCAAACCCAGCCAAAACCCTGCTTGGGACTTGAACCCACAAGGCTGGGACTCAACCCAGCTAAAACCCACAGTACCTGGTTTCAGGACCTAATGAAGCTCAGGCTCTTGATGTCTCATCACAGAAAGAATACAGTGAAAGATAAAGTGATAGGTAAGAAGTGAATTTATTCAGATTCAGAGAGGAGCACATTCCATAGACAGAGTGTGGGCCATCGCAGAGGACAAGTGCAACTGCAAAATGTGGTGTGGTTAGTTTTTAATAGGCTGGGTAATTTCATACAGTTATGAGTGGGAGGATTAGTCAATCTATTTTGGAGAAGGGGTGGAGATTTCCAGGAATTGAGCCAATGTCCACTCCTTGGTCTTTTGACAGTGCCTTGGAACTGTCATGGTGTATCTGGCTGTATCATTTTGCTTGCTGATTGAGGATCAAGGTCTATCTTGTCTGCCATCTTGGTCCCATTTGATTCCAATCTTTATGTTGTGTCCTTGGGCCATGTCATTCTTTCAAAAGTTGTGCCCTGCCACGTTCCCTCCTGTATAGTATGACTGCCTCTGAGGAATAGATTGTGACCAAGATTCCACATGTGGTCCCCACCAAGTCTCATGAAAGCTAGTTCACTAGCTCAGTGCAAGAGCAGAAGGCGAGCTGATTGCATCTTCACAGGCATCAGTAGGGAACAGAGGAGAGTCAAAAGAGGAGGCAAAAGGTGGCAGGGGACTCAGGGCAGTGAGGCAGCTGGAGAAGGGCAGGGAGCAAGAGGGGAAAAGGGGAGGAAGAGTGTGGTCCTGAGAGAGAGCTAGCCTTGGCCCAGCCAGCTCCACCTTCGCAGTGTTTGGAGGCAAATGCCTTGCATTTACCTTCATTTCTCATCACCAATCCAGGAAGGCAGGAGAAAATCCTAGTTAAGAAGGGCCTGAGGATCATTAGTGATAAGAACCAGGTAGCTGAGATGCCTTGCAGTTCAGTATTCTTTTCTCTATTTCCATCTCTATAACCTTTTCTTTACCTCCTTCTACTAAATTTTCTTCCTCTTTCCTCCCAAGGGTCAAGGAGAAGAGAGGGGAGAGAAAATAAGATGAAAATGGGAGGAAAGTGACTTAGGTTTGGCTATGTCTGGTTCCCCTCTTGAGTCTGGGATGCTGCAAACACTGCCTTCTTCCAGAGATTTTCCTCAGGATTACAGAGGCTAAATATCACATTTAACCAAGGCTGTCTTTATAAAACACCTTTTTGGCCCATTCTTATTGAGGTCTATGGTGTTTCTCTTTGGTGCACAAATCTGATGGGAGAAGGCAGATCAGAAGAACCAAGGGTGTAGAAAAGCAAAGAATGAGAGATGGAAGGTTCTTGGTGGTGAGGCCATAAAATCCTGGCTGCCATAGGTATTGAATTCCACCCCTTCTCCTGCCTCTTCTGCCATCCGGCCCAAGTATAAAGTCACAGACCTCTTAATTCTGCTTCTGCCTTCCTTCCAGAAGACTTCTCTCAACCCCGAAGCTTGGAGGTAATTCCTTCCTGTTTTACTTTATTTCACATTGACTTTCTCCTATGGTTGCAACGCTCATGTGTGTGCATGGTCAATTGCTCAGTCTTGTCCAACTATTTGTGACCCCATGGACTGTAGCACACTAGGCTCCGTGGGGATTCTCCAGGCAAGAATACTGAAGTGAGTTGCCATGCCCGCCTCTAAGGTATCTTCCCAATCCTAGGATATAACCAGCATCTCTTATGTCTCCTGCATTGGTAAAAGTGAAAGTGTTAGTTGCTCAGTCTTGTGCGACTCTGTGACCCCATGGACTGTAGCCCACCAGACTCCCATGTCCNCAAGAATACTGAAGTGAGTTGCCATGCCCGCCTCTAAGGTATCTTCCCAATCCTAGGATATAACCAGCATCTCTTATGTCTCCTGCATTGGTAAAAGTGAAAGTGTTAGTTGCTCAGTCTTGTGCGACTCTGTGACCCCATGGACTGTAGCCCACCAGACTCCCATGTCCATGAAATTCTACAGGCAAGAATGCTGAAGTGGGTTGCCGTTTCCTACCCCAGGGCAACTTCCCGACCCAAGGATCAAAGCTGCTGCTACTGCTAAGTCACTTCCGTCACGTCCGACTTTGTGTGACCCTATAGATGGAAGCCCACCAGGCTCCCCCATCCCTGGGATTCTCCAGGCAAGAACACTGGAGTGGGTTGCCATTTCCTTCTCCAATGCATGAAAGTGAAAAGTGAAAGTGAAGTCGCTCAGTTGTGTCCGACTCTTAGCGACCCCATGGACTGCAGCCCACCGGGCTCCTCCATCCATGGGATTTTCCAGGCAAGAAAAGCTGGGTCTCCTGAATTATTGGCAGAGTTTTACCATCTGAGTCACCAGAGAAGTTAGGTGGGTTCTTTGCTACTAGTGCCACCTGAGAAGCCCCACAGTGATCAAATTATATCACAATTACATTTTGGTTGCTTTTCCCTCTCAATACACTGTGGTCTACCTGGATCTTTTCTTGCTATATCCTTTGCCATGTAGTAGATACTCGGTTGATGTATGCTGAGTGTTGAATGAATTAATTAATCCTGTCAGGTAGAGCCTGCCACTCTTCTTTCCCAACTCCTGAAGCTTACCTGGCTCAGTTCCATTTCCCCAGGATATTCTTCTCCAGTGTCCAATGTGAGAACTGGTCTGGAGTTCACCTAGCACCCACAGAACCTTCTTCAGACACCATTCTTGGAAAGGATATATAATTAAGCCATGATGAGATAGTCGCCTTATCTCTGCGACCCCTAGTAAATCTGATCTCAAGAATAGAAATAAAGGTTTTTTGAAGGAAAAGATGGACCTGAAAGCAACTGGTAGACAATCAATCTAATTCTGTGGCCATTGACAGTGGTTAAAAAGTCTCAGGTTACAGAACAGGGCAGGGTAGAAAGGGGCACACTGCCCACCATCAAGTTGCAGGTAGATGGTCATACTTCAGACTCCAAAATCCCTTGGAAACAAGCTGAAATAAGATGACCTTCATTTTCAGTTGATCCCAGCGTAGTAATTTCTTGGAAAGTGCAGATGGAGGCAATAGGACTGAGAATGAAGCACAATTCAACATGAACCAGAGGGATGGAAATTGCTTTTCACTCTGGGTCCTGAATAGGTGATGGTCAGAGATGGCAGCATGTCCAGGACATGTCAGCAGTTCTGAAAAGGAGGTGTTCTTGCTGTAAATCTTGTGTTGATTCTCTCCCCCTCCTTTCCCACTGCCCTCCTGGCAGCATCCTGTTCTCCACTGTGGGAAGCTTCTTACACAGGCTTCCTCGTCCTGTAAGTACATCCAGAGCACTCTATACCTCCCTTGGGCATCACTTTCTGACTTGGAGCAGTTGTGAGTGTAGCTGTCTTTTTCTCTCAAAGCTAGCCAGCACATTGCAGTTCCTCACTCATTTGCATTGCTGCCTCGGTGCTTGCAGACAACTTTCCTCATTGTAAGGACTCTCTAAGTATTTTTACTCCCTTGAATTAAATTCACCTTTTGGCTAAAGTGCCAGATGAATGGGGGCATTCACCGAGTTCAAGAGAAGCTTTGGCTTCTCAGTAGGAAAAAGTTGTCTTGCAACAGGTGTCCTGTATGGGGCTTCCTACTTGTCATTCCCGAGACAGCGTCTCAGGTGCGTCTTTGTCACTGCAATTGCCCACAACATTCTGCCATTGCCAAGGCCCTATGACCTCAGCTGGTTTTCCTCTCTTTGAAGCCATTCCTTCTTACTTCATCCTGTGGTATTCTTTATACCTAGAAGTCCCAAAGACTGGGCCCAGAGCAGCTAACAGTCTCCCTCAAATGCCCTTGCAGTTTTGCACTTCACAGAGAAGTGACAGCCCCTCTGACTGCTTTTACTTGGGGAGGCAGACTGGGGCAAAAACAAGTCAAGGGATCATACAAAGCTGACTTTAATTCCTTGTAAGTCAGAGACTGAGAATCTTAGTGGATGCTGTGCTCTGTTCTTATTTATGAGGGTGAGACCCTCTCAACTCCACCATCCTATCCCCCTTCTTAAGTGTAGGGTGGAGGATAAAACAGCGGTAGAGCAGTGAATAATAGCTGACATTTACTGAGAACTTACTAGCAAGCATTAAACTAAATTCTTTACATGCTACTTTTTTATTGTTTCCACTAACCCTATGAGGTAAGTATTACTGTGGTCCCATTTCAACAATGCAGAAACTGAGCCTCAGAGAGGATAATTTGCATGTTCAGGATACCCCAGCTATAGTGTTGGGCCAAGGTTTATATCTTGTTTCCAAACAATAGTATTAACTAATAGTCATCTCCCAACAGATGCCTCCTAAACTTCAATGAGGAGTTTGCATCTTGAGGATGTCAGACTGAGCATACATCCATTTTACTTCTTCTGAAAAGAATAAACTGTTATAGTCTATTTCTTTATTGCTGGTCTAACAGGAAACAGTGTGCTTCCTTACTTATAAGCCAGTTCTTAGAACTAAGACCATAAACCTTGATGTGGTACAGGAAATGATGCATTTTGCATGCTCAGGAAGCAGTGACCAGAATAAAATATTTGGCAAGTTTCATACTCTGATTGAGAATCAGGGAGCTGAGGCAAGTAGCTGAACATCTTTCCATTCTACTAAAGATTTCTCTGTAGTGTGATTTTGGGGGGCTTCCCAGGTGGCGCTAGTGGTAAAGAACCTGCCTGCTAATGCAGGAGACATAAGAAACTCGAGTTTGATCCCTGGATCATGAAGCTTCAGAGGAGCCTGATGGGCTGTAGTTCATAGGGTCACAAAGAGTTGGACATGACTGAAGCGACTTAACACACACACACAGTGTGATTTTTAATGGCTGTATAATTATTCGATTGCATGGTGTACCACAATTTAGTTGCATGAAATCTGGGCACTGGGGGAGTTATTTAAAGCATGAAGAAATTTTGAAAAAGAGAATTGGAGGATTAGGTGTACAATAGCCAGATTTTCAGGCTTTATAGGTTTGTGTGGGACTAGCTCTGCCCCGAAAAGGTAACATATACACTGTGTTATTTTCCAGGCAGTGAGGGGAGGGGCAATGAAGTCTAACTTCATCCCAGCCACCTCTATGAAAGGTCATCCAATTAAATCTTGTAGTGTTGGAGAAGGTCAAGTTCCAGTTCTCCTAAACCATCTACAGAAGACATAATTCCATCTTCTTAATCCAATGGGTCAGACTAATTTTGGTTCAGAGACATAGAAACTTTGATTAAGTGAAAGAAGGTGGAAGCTTAATAAGTATTCTTTCTTTTGGTTGTACCAGGCAGCATGCAGGATCTTAGTTCCCCAACCAGGGACTGAACCCATGCCCCTTAATTGGGAGCACAGAGTCTCCAGGAAAGTCCTTAACAAGCATTCTTAACTGGGTGACAGTCATTGGAAGAATATCGATAATATGATTCTTTGTGCTTGCTACCTTTTAAAGAACAGTATGTTTTGAAAAGAAACACAAAGAGAAATTAATCTGACCTTATGTACTGGCTAAGGATCAAAACATTAAGAGAAGCATAAGAAATTATCTTTCCAAAGTGGGGGGAGTTTACAAATATTCAGTTCAGTTCAGTTCAGTCGCTCAGTCCTATTCGACTCTTTGTGACCCCATGAATCGCAGCACACCAGGCCTCCCTGTCCATCACCAACTCCCGGAGTTCACTCAAACTCACGTTCACCGAGTCAGTGATGCCATCCAGCCATCTCATCCTCTGTCGTCCCCTTCTCCTCCTGCTCCCAATCCCTCCCAGCATCAGAGTGTTTTCCAATGAGTCAACTCTTCCCATGAGGTGGCCAAAGTACTGGAGTTTCAGCTTTAGCATCATTCCTTCCAAAGAAATCCCAGGGCTGATCTCCTTTAGAATGGACTGGTTGGATCTCCTTGCAGTCCAAGGGACTCTCAAGAGTCTTCTCCAACACCACATTTCAAAAGCATAAATTCTTTGGCGCTCAGCTTTCTTCACAGTTCAACTCTCACATCCATACATGACCACTGGAAAATATTAGATACACTGAATTAATTCATCCATCAGAATAGTGTTCTACTAATAGATTGTACCCATGCACCTGGCCAAACCATTTCCTGTTTTATTTTAGATCCAAGATAATAGATTCTTATAGTGGAGAGGAACCTCTAGGGACACTTGATCTGGGCTCCTCTTTCAGACTGGACAATAATGATGGTATCTTTCAAGCAAAAAGGGATAGGATACTCAGATGGTAAAGGGAAAAAAGAGCTTTCTAGCTTAGTGAGGGATCATGTCTTCTCACCATCAACACCTAGTACAGCATCTGGCATAAACTAGTAGATACTTTATACAAATTTTGAGAACTAATAAAGGATTTAGAGGTTGAAGAAGAATCGTGGCTTGTCCACTGCTTGGCACTTCAGTGGAATATGTAGTGTGTGGCAAAAGGTATGGAGTCACCTTCTCTCTGGAATTATGTCTGCTTCTTAGATTTACATGTCAGGAATTTCCCAAGAGATCATTTTCCTTCAGCCTTCTCAGGAATAGAAGTGATTAAGAAGTGACGATGTCTAACTAGAAATTTACAAGAAGGGGTCGGTAGAAGGGGAGAGTGCTAACTTGACTTTATAGTGGCAGGGACCCCTCCCCATCAGTAATGTTTTGAGCTGTGGAAAGAAGTTGGGAGGCTGTATCAGTGGGTATAGAGTAAGAGATGACCTGGTTGGCTTTGGTTACTGACCAGCCTATTACAATGGAATGGCTGGGGACCACAAATTTAGGTAAAGAATTCTGTGTATAATAAGTGAACCTAATCCTTGACATACTTGTCTTCTTTCCAGGAAGATGGAAGGCTCTTCATCAAAACAAAGATATCCTGGTGGTGACATATGATGAATAGAAATCAATTCATGACATTTGGTTCCTGCTTTTTGTTGGACTAACCTCGGAGCAGTAGAATGAACTAGAGAAAAGAGAGTCTCCATTTCCCTCCCATAAAGCCAAGGTAGTCCATATTTATATTCCTCCTCTTATGCAATTGATGTAAAAGTTCAGCTTTGGGAGATCTCTCCTTTAATAAGCTGTCACGAAAAGGTCTTCTCTGGCTTCCCTGGTGGCTCAGATGGTAAAGACTCTGCCTGCAATGTGGGAGACCTAGATTCGATTCCTGGGTGAAGAAGATTTCCCTGGAGGAGTGTTCTTGCCTGGAGAATCCCATGGACAGAGGAGCCTTGTGGGATGTGGTCAGGGCTTTATTATGTTGAGAAAAAAGAGAAAAATTCCTGCAAATAATGGCACTTGGGATGAGAACAAGTTTTCTGGGCAATTGAATGGTAGAAGACTCAGCACTTTAAGAAATTATTTCTGTTCTAGTCTATTGTTTAACTATGACACTTCCTCTTCAAGCTATTAACAACTCAAGTCATATGTATTAATTCAAAAGGGGACTCGAGTTTACAGAATTCTCAGACACACAAGCATCACAAGTCTCCAGATCCAGCAGGAAGCCACTTCTCAGGTGTTATTCTTGGCTGGGAAGGGTGAAGAGGAAGCGGTGGCCGTGTCTCAATGTAGTCTGTGGAGAGAAGTGGAGCCAGCATGAGTCAGTCCAAACCCTATCTGCACTTCATCCGGCACCTTGCTTGTGAAGACACCTGCTGTGTAATGGTTCAGAGCCGCACCTTTGGTGTCAGACAGTGTGGACAGGCTAGCCGACTGTTCTGTCTCTCAGGTCCCTTATCTGTAAAATAAAGGGAGGGTGGCCAGGAGGGATAGTAGCATTTACCTCACTGGGCTGTTGTGACCCTTAGATAAACTAATACTTGTTAAACAGTTACCACAATGCCTGGCGCATTTGGTGAGTAATCAGTAAGTGCTTAATAACACTACACACACATGCATGCATATGGGATCGTACTTTCAGTTCAGGCAGTGCTAGTGGGAAAGAACCCACGTGCCAGTGCAGGAGATATAAGAGATGCGGGTTTGATCCCTGGGTCAGGAAGATGCCCTGGAGGAAGGCATGATGACCCACTCCAGTATTCTTGCCTGGGAAATCTATGGACAGAGGAGCCTGGCAGGCTACAGTTCATGGGGTCAGAAAGAGTCAGACACGACTGAAGTGACTTGTTCAAAAAGCCTTCATTTTAGACTTCTGAATTTATGATCTGAGAAACTTGGTAAGAACTATTTCCCACAGTGACTGGCAATTTGTAATGATTTGTGATAATAGAAGCCAAGGATAATAGTAAGTGAATACCCACAAGTAAACATCACACCCTATTCTAGTCAGATGATTCGATATCCTTCCCTGACATACAGGTCTTCCTAGAAGGCAATCAAATAAAGCTTGATTTTCTCCTCCTCAGTTCAGTTCAGTTCAGTTCAGTCGTGTCCGACTCTTTGCGACCCCATGAATCGAAGCACGCCAGGCCTCCCTGTCCATCACCAACTCCCGCAGTTCACTCAGACTTGTGTCCATCAAGTCAGTGATGCCATCCAGCCATCTCATCCTCTGTCATCCCCTTCTCCTCCTGCCCCCAATCCCTCCCAGCATCAGAGTCTTTTCCAATGAGTCAACTCTTCGCATCAGGTGGCCAAAGTACTGGAGTTTCAGCTTTAGCATCATTCCTTCCAAAGAAATCACAGGGCTGATCTCCTTCAGAATGGACTGGTTGGATCTCCTTGCAGTCCAAGGGACTCTCAAGAGTCTTCTCCAACACCACAGTTCAAATGCATCGATTCTTCGGCGCTCAGCCTTCTTCACAGTCCAACTCTCACATCCATACATGACCACAGGAAAAAGCATAGCCTTGACTAGATGGACCTTAGTCAACAAAGTAATGTCTCTGCTTTTGAATATGCTATCTAGGTTGCTCATAACTTTTCTTCCAAGGAGTAAGTGTCTTGTGGTAGGTACCACCTGTCATTTAATGAAAACTTTTGTTGCAAGAGGGCAAACAAGCAGAGCAAACAGCCCTAATAATCAATTTTTGATTCACACATTCTAATAGTAATGGACAACGTAGATTAAAGTCATACTGAATTCCGATTATTTACCATTTGTACTCTGATTAAATTGTCATTTGCACACTGATATCCCATTGTTTCCCATTTCTCCTCATCCCCACTGCAAGAATTGTTACCTATCTTTAAGTACATTTCAATAAACTTTTATGGAGTAATTTTCTGCTTGCTAGTCATTTTGCTAGACTTAAATAGGAAATATCCCTTCCCTCCTAAAGAAGGGAAGGAAAACATATGTCTCCAAAACCAATACAAGGTTATAGTATTGTATACATGAAGATTTGGGAGCCTAGAGCTTTGGAATAATTGATGCTTTTCTGTAGCAATGCATGATAAAATCCTCATTAGTTTTAGCCAGAATGATTCCAAGATCATTCATTATGAAATGACCCAAGAATAAAGTTTCTTTTCAAGGCTTCAATCAGCTTTCATGTAGAATAAATCAATAAGAAAGGTGAGACAACCTTGGGAGCCTTGGAAAAATAAGGACCTGATATGAATGAGAAGAAAGTTTAAGCTTTTCTTGGCAGAGTCAAGGTTTTCCAATTGATTTGCCAACAGAATTGAGTTTGGATTCTATATTGTGCACTGCTTCAGAGTAAATGATGCAACTCATTCCATCATTTAGTAATCTGTGAACCAGTTTCCTTCCCAACACAGGAGGGATGCCTTCGTGATCCATTTGAGCTTTTCTCTGTAACAGTATTGTTTTCCACTTTCTTCTGGTGAAGTTCTAGTGACCACTAGGACAGCAGAACTAGAGCTAGTTGGATAATGCTACCAGTGAGTCAGAGCTCAGTGTCACTGCAATGCTCGAGGCCTTCTCTAATGACCTTTTCTGGCAGCTTCAAACTGATACTCCATTATCAAGAGTGAACTGGCAGGTCCAGCTCCCAAGTCCAGAACTTGACTGTATGTCTACTGGAGAGTTCCTTCAAGATAACTCACAAATCTTCAAATTCTGTTCGTTGTATTTATTCCCCAGATCTGTTTCCCAGCCTGTGTGACTCCAGAAGGACAAATATACATGTAGTTGCCAGGGCCAAAAATCTAAGAATCATTCTTGTCTCACTCTTCACCACTATCCAGTAAGTTACTAAGGCATTTGAATCTCTGAGTATCTCTTGAATCTGTCTTGGCCTCTTCATAGGAAGTGACTTTTAATATCATAATCTGGGGCGGTAGTAGGAGGACATTGGCAGAAATTATGCAGGGGGGTGAAGGGTAGAGGGAGTGTAGGATAATTTCTTACCCTATAGCTATCATTCCCATCCTCATCTGAAATTAATGAAATGGTCTCAGTCTTGTCTGCCTCCAATCCAACTCAAAATTACTGTCCAAGTAATGTTTCTACAGAGGCTTCCCAGGTGGCACTAGTAGTGAAGAATCATCCTGCAGGAGATGCAAGAGCTGTGGGTTCGATCCCTGGGTCAGGAAGATCCCCTGGAGGAGGAAATAGCAACCCACTGCAGTATTCTTGCCTGGGAACTCCCATGGGCAGAGGAGCCTGGTGAACTACAGTCCATGGAGTCACGAAGAGTCAGACACGAATGAGTGACTAACCACCACCACCATCACCACCAGTGTTTCTACAATGCATTCCCTTCGTAAGAATTATTAGGAATATTTGGGGAAAAAAATGTAATGAAATGCAGGGAACCCTTGGTCATAGCAGGTAATAAAACAGTTTAGCACTGGTTCATGAATATGAAGACAAATGAATGGAAAAACTAAGTCTAGAAATCTGAGAATCAGTTCAGTTCAGATCAGTTCAGTCGCTCAGTCGTGCCATACTCTTTGTGACCCCATGAACTGCAGCACGCCAGGCCTCCTTCTCCATCACCAACTCCCGGAGTTCTCTCAGACTCACACCCATCGAGTCAGGGATGCCATCCAGCCATCTCATCCTTGGTCATCCCCTTCTTCTCCTGCCCCTAATCCCTCCCAGCATCAGAGTCTTTTCCAATGAGTCAACTCTTCGCATGAGGTGGCCAAAGTACTGAAACTTCAGCTTCAGCATCATTCCTTCCAAAGAAATCCAAGAGTTGATCTTCAGAATGGACTGGTTGGATCTCCTTGCAGTCCAAGGGACTCTCAAGAGTCTTCTCCAACACCACAGTTCAAAAGCATCAATTCTTCAGTGCTCAGCCTTCTCCGCAGTCCAACTCTCACATCCATACATGACTACTGGAAAAACCACAGCCTTGACTAGACAGACCTTAATTGGCAAAGTAATATCTCTGCTTTTGAATATGCTATCTAGATTTCTCATAACTTTTCTTCCAAGGAATAAGTGTCTTTTAATTTCATGGCTGCAATTACCATCTGCAGTGATTTGGAGCCCCCAAAAATAAAGTCTGACACTGTTTCCACTGTTTCCCTATCTATTTCCCATGGAGTGATGGGACTGGATGCCATGATCTTCGTTTTCTGAATGTTGAGCTTTAAGCCAACTTTTTCACTCTCCTCTTTCACTTTCATCAAGAGGCTTTTGAGTTCCTCTTCACTTTCTACCATAAGGGTGGTGTCATCTGCATAGCTGAGGTTATNCTCCAACACCAATGTGAAATTCAAACAGTATTTTTTTTTTAAACAAACCTTTAAAATAGTCATAAACTGCTACAGAGCTCTCTTATATGTTGCTGATAAGATCGTACACAGGTATGGCAGTTTCAGAGGGTATTTTGGCATAATGAATACACTCTTTGACCTAGCATTTCCAGTTTGAGGGATTTACTCTAAGGAAGTAACCACAAATATGGACAGATATTTATTAAAGCACTAGTCACAAGATCTGTTGAAGCATTATTTTTGAAATTGTAAAACTAAATGCTTAAGAACAGGGACTTGATTAAGTAAGCTACAGGAAATTCCTATAGGAAGTACACGGCAAACATCAAAAATGATGTTTCCAGAGCAAGGATCCACAGATTGTTGCTTATGGGCCTGATCTGGTGAGCTGTCTGAGTTTTCATGGCCCTTGAGCTAGGAATGGTTTTTACATTTTAACTAGTTATATAAGCACTTGTATAATAGCCTCAGTTTTGCCTCTTGGCCTACAAAGCTGAAAATAGTATGTAAGACCTTAAGAAAAAGTTTGCTGACCACTGCTATGGAAGAATATTTAATGAGAGGCAAAATTTTCATTTAGGGACTTCCCAACCCACTCCAGTACTCTTGCCTGGAAAATTCCATGGATGGAAGACCCTGGTAGGCTGCNGGCCTACAAAGCTGAAAATAGTATGTAAGACCTTAAGAAAAAGTTTGCTGACCACTGCTATGGAAGAATATTTAATGAGAGGCAAAATTTTCATTTAGGGACTTCCCAACCCACTCCAGTACTCTTGCCTGGAAAATTCCATGGATGGAAGACCCTGGTAGGCTGCAGTCCATGGGGTCATGAAGTCGGGCATGACTGAGTGACTTCACTTTCACTTTTCACTTTCATGCACTGGAGAAGGAAATGGCAACCCACTGCAGCGTTCTTGCCTGGAGAATCCCAGGGACAGGGGAGCCTGGTGGGCTGCCGTCTATGGGGTCGCACAGAGTTGGGCACGACTGAAGCAACTTAGCAGCAGTAGCAGCTGGTGGTTTAGTAGATAAGAATCCACCTACCAAATACAGGGGACACAGATTTGATCCCTGGATGGGAAGATTCCACATGTCCAGGAGCAGCTAAAGTCTCTGTGCCGCAACAACTGAAGCCCGTTCACCTAGAGCCTGTGGTCTATAATGAGAGAAGCCACCACAAAGAGAAGCCAACGCACCACAGTGAAGAGTAGCGCCTGCTCACTACAACTAGAGAAATCCTGAGCACAGCAACAAAGGCCCAGTGCACCCAAAAATAAATAAATAGAGTTTATTTTATGTATACCTGGGTGAGCATATAGTTAATGTGTGTGTTAGTTTTCTATTGCTATGTAATGACCTATTCTGGAATTAAAAGCTTAAGGTCACAACTATTTTATCTGCAGGTCAGGAATTTGGACAAAGCAGAGTAAGCATATCTGGGGCTTCAAGGGATGGTTTGAATGACTAGGGGCTGGCTTGGGATGATTCTTCAAGGAACGCATGTCTTTGTACTCTGTTCATGTCTATGAGTGAGCTCTTTGGTTCTTCTCCATGTGGCCTCTCACTGCATGGTGGGCTGAAGGTAGCGCTGCTGCTGCTGCTGTTAAGTTGCTTCAGTCATGTCCAACTCTGTGAGACCCCATAGACGGCAGCCCACCAGGCTCCTCTGTCCTTGGGGTTCTCCAGACAAGAATACAGGAGTAGGTTGCCGTTTCCTTCTCCAATGCATGCATGCATGCTCGTGTCCATCTCTGTGTGACCCCGTAGACGGCAGCCCACCAGGCCCCTCCGTCCACAGGATTCTCCAGGCAGGAGTACTGGAGTGGGTTGCCGTTTCCTTCTCTGCCACAGCTGCTAAACCTAGGCATATTTTCACTCTGCTGCATCCCGTTGATTAAAGATGGTCCCAAGAGAAACCCAGGTTTAAGGAGCTGGGAAAGTGTGCTCTAGCTTTTGGTGGGAGGGGCAGCAATGTATGCAGGGTGGAAAGCAACTGAGGCTGCTATCTTTAGAGACAATTACAGAGTGTAAAACACAGTAAAGAGCATAGATTCATACCCCCATTCATGGGCTTCTAGTGATGACCATGAGAACAAATTTCAGGGGACACTAATATGCAAGGAGATCCAACCAGTCCATTCTGAAGGAGATCAGTCCTGGGTGATCACTGAAAGTGTTTAGTCCTGGAGTGTTCTTTGGAAGGACTGATGCTAAAGCTGAAACTCCAATACTTTGGCCAGCTCATGAGAAGAGTTGACTCATTGGAAAAGACTCTGATGCTGGGAGGGATTGGGGGCAGGAGGAGAAGGGGACGACAGAGGTTGAGACGGCTGGATGGCATCACCGATTCTATGGACATGAGTTTGAATGAACTCCGGGAGTTGATGATAGACAGGGAGGCCAGGCGTGCTTCGATTCATGGGGTCGCAAAGAGTGGAACATGACTGAGCAACTGAACTGAACTGAATATGTACAGAGAACAGCCTTACAATTTTAGACATCTGTAGTAGATGTCTGACATACTTATATTTACCCATCATCTTTTGAACAGCATTTTTAGATTTGGGTAAATGAGTTCACGTTTAAGACAAAAATTTCCCTTGTTGCAGTTACTAAGCAAGCATGTGAATGTAACACAAAACAAAACATTAAGAAATCTTGAGCTCTGGGGTCAGACTATCTGAGTTCAAATCTCAACTCTGTCGCTTACAGTGATTTTAGACTGGTTGGATAATTTTTATATGCCTCGCGCATGTGTGCTCGGCCGCCTTAGTCATGTCTGACTCTTTGTGACCCCATGAACTGTATGTAACCCACCAGACTTCTCTGTCCACGGGATTCTTCAGGCAAGAATACTGGAGAAGGTTGTGTCCCCCTCCAAGGGATCTTCCTGACCCATAGATCAAACCTGCATTTCCTGCATCTCCTGCATCGCAGATGGACTGTTTACCACTGAGCCACCAGGGAAGCCCTTATGTGCCTTACAAGCCCTTATTAGTCCTATAAAAAAAGAATACTCTTGAGCCAACCTTTAAGGGTTGTCATGAGGCTTAAGTGATTTAATTCTTATAAAAGGCTTAGAAGAAGGCATGACACATAGAGAGTGATTAAAAAGAGTTGGGACAGGGCCTGGACTCTCCCATCAGACATGAGCATGAAACTTCAGTTCAGATGTGAACAATATGAGACAGCAGTTGACTCTGCCTGGAGCTCTGAGTTGTTGACACAGGTGGCTGTAAAGGTGTATAGTCTTTCCCCTGGTCACAGACTGCAGTGGCATTGATGCTAGTAGCAGTCATCAGGTTCCAGGAATTTATACACAGCAGGCAATTTCTCCACTGGGTCAGTTCTGTGTAGCTTTAGGCATCATTCCGGGGCGCTTCAACTCTAACCTATTTTTACAGCTAGTTTAATGAATCTGTGAACTAAAATTGTTGTTCAATTGCTCAGTCATGTCTGCCTCTTTGCAGCCCCGCAGACTGCAACATCTGTCCTTCACCATCTCCCGGAGCTTGCTCAAACTCATGTCCATTAAGTCAGTGATGCCATCCAACCATCTTGTCCTCTGTTGTCTCCTTCTTTTCCTGCCTTGAGCTAAAATATCTTTTAATAAATTCTTTTTTCCCCTTTAATTATGCCAAGTAGATTCTATTGGTTGTAATCAAGAACTGTGGCTGATACAATTACAACATGATTTCAGGGATGACAGGGAAGACCTCCTGGGCTATTTTGCATATCTGATATTCTAGTATGAGGGACTATTCCTTAAAAGAATTTTCTTATATGTTGCATGTCAATACAGGGCAATCCTGGAAGGGATCTATCACACATAAAGCGTTTTACTATTGTTATTGTGTAATGTGCTTTGTATGGAACTAGGAATCACTAACCTGAATTCCTGCCTAAGCATCTTGAGCCTGGAATCAGATATGTTCTGGTTAAACCAACTCCTCTCTAGTTCTCCAGGACTTGGCAACATGACATGGCTTTGTCTTATCACGTTTCTAGAGTAGCCTGATGATGGCCAGAATTTCTCTTTATCTTAGAATGTTTTGCATTCTTTCCCTTGGGTGACACTTAAAATTTGTATAATGTTTTTGTATTTGTCTGATCCGTTTAGACTAAACAAGTGAGTCGAGCCAAGAGATACCTTTGATGTTATGATTTGGAACATACCCATATCCATCTGGAAAATTTTCAGTAACCATTGGCAGATCTTGTCAAAAGATGCCAGGAACCTAGAAGAAGAAAATGCAAACATTTGTGGAGTGGAAGTGAATCTTGAACGGCAAGCTGAGTCTACCACTGATTACATGTGTAATACTTGTGATGAGGGAAAGGGGCTGAAAGTGGGAGAAGATGGTAAAACATTTAAATGGGAGAGGAAACCTTTTACTACAGAGATTGTATAAATCTACAAGGGGAATTGTATAAATCGAATATACACTTCTGAGCTAAGCAGGGATACATTGCTAATGCTTGTGGTGTTGTAAGAATCATGACATCAGAATAATTTGTTGATTCCATGAGGGAAAATAATGTCATCTCTATAGTTCCAGGAATACTCAGAGGGGTTCATGGTGTCAGTAACGATGACTAATGACTCATCTCAGAGAGATGAGTCTATCAGACTCTCTTAAGATGTTTGATGGCTGCAAGATGGTGTTGACCTTGTAGATGGGGAGAGGGAAGTATTGATAGGGCACTTAGACAGCCAATATAATGGCTCATCTCCAAAGAATCTGTCTGCCAATGAAGGAGACTTGGGTTCAATCTCTGGGTCAGGAAGATCCCCTGGAGGAGAAAATGGCAACCCACTCCAGTATTCTTGCCTGGGAAATCCCAGCAAGCACAGAGGAGCCTGGTAGGCTAGAGTCCATGGGATCACAAAGAATTGGACATGACTGAATGACTGAACAACAGCAAATATTGGTAGTACTGACCAGGGTTTGAATTAGGGACAATGAAGGGTGAGTTGGGGAAGGGTAAACACAGAACTACAGGGAATGAGAAGGGCCACTAGAAATAAGATATTGTTGAAGATAAACTCACATATTCGCCTTACATTTTCTTAGGATCACTTCTGCTCAAATAATACACAGAGGTCTGTCTGTGTAGCTTTTCTGTCTTCTTCCAATTGAGACTATTTTCATGTAACTTTGCTCCAAAGTGAGAAATGAGACCAAGAAATCATGAGTTCTAAACCTGAGTTCTCAGCTTCCTTGTTTATTATCTATGTGTCCTCAAGCCCGTTGGTTCATTTTGTTATGTCAAAAAAAGTCACATCTGCAAAATGAGAAATAATGCTTATCTTACACCTGGGGCTATCTGATTACAATTTGGATGGGAAATGTTACTAGAGAAGTATTAATTTTGTTACATGTGAAAAGGTTAAATCCCATGTTGCTTATAATCTGCTAAAATACTTAAGCAAAAAGTAAATGTACACGTACAGCAGGATGTTCATATTGTGAGATCCAGAAGATGGATATTCAGGTTATTAACACTGCTTGATCTACTTCTCTGCATATTTTTAATTTTCACAGTTGAAAGTTAGAGTAAATATCTATCTTAATTATTCCACAGGATTGTTGTGAGGATCGAATGAGAAAATGGATGGAAAGTGTTTATAAATGGTCAAGTGCTAAACATGTGTGGGTTTTAGTTCTTTTCATTGTTATTAGGAATAATAATAACTTCATCCTGTTTAGATGCATGCTCTTGATTTCTTTTCTATTTTCCTCACCTCCTAATAAGACCAAAACTGTGACGTGAAAGTGTTAATCGCTTTTTGCAACCCCATGGACTGTAGCCCACCAGGCTCTTCTGTCCATAGGATTTTTCAGGCAAGAATACTGGAGTGGATTGCCATTTCCTTTTCTAGGGGATCATCCTAACCCAGGGATTGAACCCAAGTCTCCTGCATTGCAGGCAGATTCTATACCATTTGAGCCACCAGGGAAGCCCAATAAGACCAAAGAGTTCACCTATTCCAAACCCCTCAAGGGAATGTTTTCTGTTAATTTTTTTCTCATTGTCCAGAAAGGAGGCAGCAAAGTCTACAGAGAGCTTTGGGGAACAGAGGGACTGGATTCCATTCCTCCCCACATGTGGGGAGTAGATTCTAGATGACAGCATATCCTAGCATCCATTTCTCATCACCAGCTTCTTGGCATCTGGAGATAGACCTATATGCTTGATGCTAATAATTAATGCTTTCATCTTGAAGAAAGAAGAAAATGATGCAGGGTTAATTACTGGTTTTGTGAGATCACCTTTCAGCCATTTATCTGAGATTGTCCTCATAACTTTAAAGCCTTTAGAGAGAGAGTATTTGCAGAAAGAGTATTGATACCAAATGCCTATAGGCACTTTTATTTTCTTTCTTCCCAAACGCTAGGGGTTAATCCTAAGAGTGGAATACAGCTCCGTGTTCCCCTTCATGTGTTGATGAATATATATTATTGAATATCCTCTGCAATTTTATTCTCTTTTCATGTAGACATAAATTTTCCTGAGAAACAGGGAGCACTGTGCTTAGTAAGATTAGATACTTTATATTCAGCTTATTTGCATATTAATGTTGCAGTACCATCCTTCATATGGATGACGTTTTGGTGACATCGATATTAAATTGCTTGCTCTCTTGTACTTTGAAAAAAACTAAGAATTGGGGAGAACAAAGTCTCAAGGCTGGCTAGAAGTCAGCCCACTCTTTCCAACCACTTACATGGTGAGACCTTAGGTAAACTTGAAAAGTCACTTTGCTTCTGCACCTTCTTTCTCTACCTTTGTGAAATTAGAGCAATGGTGTGTTCAACCCATATATTTCCTTGGGGGATGTGATTAATGGGAAGGTTGTGTACAAAATACTTTGGCTGCCTTACAAGAGATGTTCCACTCAAGGCAATAATAGACAGTCTTATAAATCACTGGACCTCTGGGTAGTAGTATGTTGTCTGGGTACAAATTATTCATATCATTATTTTATATTTTGCAAATTAGATCACTCTAGCACAGCTAGGATTTAATAGGATAGTCATTTTTTTTTTCTTTCTCAGAAGACTTGCTGTTGTTTTAAGAATAGGAAAATAAATCTTCAATTAGCTATATACTAATGATAAACAAGATTGTAAAATATATGAAATAATTCAATGGGCTGGAGAGAAAATTTTTACTGGAAAAGAATCAGAAAAGCTATTCAGCTGATCATCACTAAGATATATTTAAGGTACTCTACAAAGTGTTTATCCGGTAGCTCAGGAAATATTTATTGACCCCCTACTATGTGTAAAGCAAAGATTTATTGATTACTTCCTTTTTGCCAAGTACTCCAAAAGGCATGGGGACTGGATAACAGGTCTCAGACAGAGTGGGGATAAATAGGAGAGACTTTGTGGAAGAAAAGAATTAAAGTGCAGTAAAACATGTGGAAAGGGCTATGGAAAACAGAGCAGCAGTGACAGATTAGCTCACTGTCCCTGGCACAAGGAATAGCCTGGGGCTGCGTTTCTTAACCTTCCCTCCATAAAATGGCATGGTCTATACTATCAGAGGTCTTCAGAAAAAGAATATCCTTGGTTACATAAGATAGGACATGTTGCTTCTCAAATTTATTTTAGTGTGAAAGTATCCCTAGACTCAACCTTCTTTCCATCTCTCTCTTTGGTTTCTAAGAGAATTTCGAATTTATTTACTTACTTTTGGCTGGGCTGGGTCTTTGTTGTGGCACTTGGATTCAGTATTTGCTGCTTTGGGGCCTAATTGCCCCACAGCAGCACGTGGGTTCTTAGTTCCCTAACCAGAGATCAAATCCAAGACCCCTGCACTGAAAGGCAGATTCTCAACCACTGGACCACAGGGGAAGTCCCTTCCATTTTTTGCTTGCTCCTCCCCTTTCTGTTCCACTCTCCTCTTCTTAGACTTCTGTACTCTCTCCTCCTTTGTCCTCCTCTGTCCTCCTCTTCCTTAGTCTCGTCTTCCTTCGCCCTTCTGTTTCTAGCAGAACCTCTGCTATGTTTCACAAGGCTCTCATGTTCTTTAAGACATTTTGAAAAGTGTTTTGACTATTGCTCAGTTCATCAGAAAGATCCATTAGCGAAGAGTTCATGATTCAGCTAATGGAAGTTTACTGTAGTCCCAAACCATGATTGGCATAAGTGTCCCAATAATAACAAATTAACAATTTTTTCTCATCACATATGTAGAATGGTGAAGCAATAACTAATATAATTTGAAGGAATTTGATTATTAATCAGAAATGAAGTACTTTGGAGATATCACATAATGAGTGATTGCTTCCTGTTTTGGTCCAGTTAATCAATATGCCTGGTACAAGAAATAATACAGAAGGTATAAGATTTCAGAGCAAATTCATATTTGAGGAAATGCTCCTGACT
This sequence comes from Neotragus moschatus, assembly GCA_006410615.1. NCBI lineage: Eukaryota > Metazoa > Chordata > Mammalia > Artiodactyla > Bovidae > Neotragus > Neotragus moschatus. Next base: position 861,038 of record SJYA01002245.1, read on the forward strand.
GCCAATAAATGCAGGGTAAACCTCTGAATGTATAAAAAAAGTCTGTTTTGATGAAAATTAGAGTAGTAATAGAGAATGTTGTAGTACTGTTTGTTGATGAGATTTCATCAACATCAAAAATATAAATCATTCCTTGGGGCAGTCCGATTACATATCTGTTTTTCTTGAAATTTTGTTTAGTTCAGAATGATTGTAGTGTAACACATCTCTGCATTCTATTTTCGTGAGTTTATTATCTATATGACTTGTTTTATGTACTCTACATATGGGTGGCTTACATTGTATATCACGTGATTTCTGATTTTTGTTGTCATTTGTATGCTTTTTGTACAATCCTGCTTAAAGTTCTGTATTGTGGCGGTGATGTAAATGTAATTTGGAAGTGGGGTTTCTGGAGAAACTTGAGTCATATGTGTCTGTGTTAGTTGTCAAGTCAGTCTCTAGGGGAAGAGTAGACATTAAATTGGCCAGATTTTGTTTCTTACAATCCTTCGGTCTATTGCATTTTACTTTGTAGTCTTTTGTAATCCCTGGCAACAGTTGTAGATCACCAATAAAAATCAAATAACTAATCATGGGTTCATCAATAAAGGACAGTGGCAGCAAATTCATGTTTGTTTAGATCTCAGTTTTCTGTCACTTCCTCCGGGAAGCTTGTATATAAGACTGGACTAACTGCTCCCTTTAGATGCCCCCACAGTGCCCTCCCTCTATGGCTCTCTTTCTTCTGGTTTTCTATATTTCTTTGCTTATTACAGTCTATTTCTCTCTCATATTTTACAGTAAAAGCTTCTGTATACATTTTTACTGGTCCTGGTTTTGACTCTTTATGAAAGTACTTACCTTGTCATATTGAAGTTGCTTGTCTGTAGACAAGATATAAGACTCTCTAGACAAATTACAAGTTATGTGAGTGCAGGAGCCACATCTGTCTGGTTCACTAAGGAGCTCCTGGCAGTTAGGAGCACAGACAGTCAATAAATGTGTTCAATATAACTGAGTTGGAGTGACCCCTGCTCAGTTCAAACCCTGCTGCACTGCTTCATGTATTTTGCTGGGCTGGTGTTGACTTCCTCTCTCAAATGAAACTTTTTGGTTAGGTGACTTGCCCATGGAGCCACACATAGTGTTTCTAGACTAGACTGCTATCCTGTGTGTCTGCACAGAGCCTGAATATCTTCCAAGGACGCATTGCCTGGAATGTTCTGCCTCTCTAAATGGAGAGGGGCACGTGCAAGAACTTTTTCCAACTCCAGGTCTACATTCCACTCCTCCGTGTTACCTTGAAATGTCCCAAGTGAACTTTACAGCTGGCATCTTATTAAGCTGCAAGGACCCAGGAAGCCAAGAAACAGACCCAGCTGTGTGTTAGTCCACAGTTATCATCTGGATCAGAGCTATCCCATTTGTGGCCAACTATAGTGCGTTCCTTGGTGACAATCCCATCTAGCTTCCTCCATTTGCTCATGTATATGTCAGTTAAGAGCTCACCTTAATCTTTCTTAATCTCTTTATATTTTTAGCTTGTACCCAACAATCTTACATCTTTTTGAGGTAAATTTCCATGTAAATTTTTATTTGTCCTCAATTTACCCCATTAATGCTTTAAGGACATTTTCTGGTAGTCCTGTGCTTACTCTACACTATCTTATGAGCCTAAATAAGTGTCTCAATCTCTCTGGAGATGGACTTAGGTAGTTGCTTTATGTCTCAGCTCAAAAACACTATGACTATCCTGCCAGTATTTGATTCATGTCAGTGATTTCCTATGTTCTCAGTCTGTGATCTGTATCTTAATCACCTCTTGCACTGGGAGTCATAGTAATTACAATACTAAAAACGTTACTTACATTGCATCTATCAACAAATAAAATATTTATTGCATAACAGGTGTGCCAAGCACTACACAAAGAATTTTACATACATTACCTCATCTAACCTTTTTTTTATTTTTTCAGTCTAACCTTTATCTCCTTGTTTATTTATTTTTTGGATACACTGCACAGCTTGCAGGATCTTAGTTCCCTGACCTGAGATCGAACCTGAACCTGGGCCCCCAGCAGTGGAAGCACAGAGTCCTAACCACTGAACTACTAGGTAATTCCCTCATAGCTTCCCAGGTGGCTCAGTTGGTAAAGAATCCACCTGCAATGCAGGAGACCCCTGTTCGATTCCTGGGTCAGAAAGTTCCCCCAGAGAAGGGATAGGCTACCCACTCCAGTATTCTTGGGCTTCTCTGGTAGCTCAGATGGTAAAGAATCTGCCTGCAATGAGAGAGACCTGGATTCAATCCCTGGATTGGGAAGATCCCCTTGAGGAGGGCATGGCAACCCACTCCAGTATTCTTGCCTGGAGTATCCCCATGGACAGCAGAGCCTGGTGGACTACAGTCCATGGGGTTCCAAAGAGTCAGATATACCTGAGTGACTAAGCACAGCACAGCACAGTCTTCATAAGGTACTACCAGATAAGTAATGTCCCCATTTCACAGACAAGCAAACTGAGATTCAGAGAGGTTAAGAAACTTGTATAAGGTTGCAAAGCTGGTAAGGGGCAGGCCCAGGATTTATATTCAGAACTGTTGGGTATTATAGTTTGTTTTATTCTTTAAATCTCAGCAGAGGCTGGTACTGGACACTTCATGGAATCAACCAATTGTGGGGAGAATTTTGTTAGATCTCTCATGATCCACCCACCCAGGCCTACCTTTAAGAGGTTATAAAACCTCTGCCCAAATAAATAAATAAATAAATGAATAATAAAACCTCTGCCCAAGGACTTCCCTAGTGGTACAGTGGATAACAATCAACCTTCCAATTCAGATTTGATCCCTGGTCCAGGAAGATTTCACATGTCGTGGAGCAACTAAGCCCCTGGGCCACAACTACTGAGCCTGTATGCTAGAGCCCATGAGTTGCAACTTCTGAGCCCACGTACTCAACTACTAAATCCTCTGAACATAGAACCTCTGCTTGACCACAAGAGTGTGAGTGTGTGCGTGCTCAGTTGTGTCCGACTCTTTGCAACCCCATGACTCTTAGTGACTCCATGGACTGTAGCCTGCCAGGCTCCTCTGTCTATGGAATTCTCCAGGCAAGAATATTGGAGCAGGTTGCCATTTCCTACTCCAGAAGATCTTCCCAACCCAGGGATCGACCAGGGATCGATCCTGCTTCTGCGTCTCCTTCATTGGCAGGCAGATTCTTTATCCCTGTGCCCCCTGGGAAACCCCATAAGACAAGCCACTGGAAAGAGAAGCCTGTTAACAGCAACTAGAGAGTAGCGCCTGCTTCTCAGCTAGAAAAAAGCCCTTGATCAGCAACGAAGACAAAACACAGTCAAAAATAAAAGAGTCTCTACCCAAGAGTAGGCATCTCCTAGGGACAGGGAAACTTAGTTTCCCCATGATGGCTGCTACTGGGCTTATCAAATCATCTTATTTGTTAATGAAGAGCTCTCTCCTTATAGTGACAGATTAAGAAACTCCAGTGTCACCTCTTTCTCTCCCACCTCATGTTCAGTCTATTAGGAAATCCTGCTGGCTTTATTTCCAAGATACATCCAAATCTGACCATTTCTTATCACCTTCATCCGCTGCTAATCGGGCCCAAGCCACCATCCTCTTCAGCCTAGATTACTGAATGGCCTCTTGGTTGCCTCCCTTGTCACCATTCAGCCTTTTATAAACTCAGCAGTGATCTTTAAAATCGCATGCTAGACCACACTGCTCCTGAACCTGAAAATCCCTCTTTATCCGACTAAAAGCCAGTCTTTCCTATAGCCCCAAGTCCCTTCATAATCTACCCAGACCTCCCCTTCTCTGATGGCACTCACTCTCACATCATTTCTCTGAATTTTCATTGTTCTTTGCCCTCCTCACCCCGTGCTAAGCTCCTCAAGCACACGGAGATGCAACTGCCCCAGGGCTTTTGCACTGACTGCTTACCTCACTTGGACCTCTTTCTCTATGTATCCCCATGAAGATACTCTCTCATCTCCTTCCCATTTTTCTCAAATATCACCTTCTCTGTTTACAACTGCGACTTTCCTGAACTCCCAACTCTCTTACTCAGCTCCATTCTCTCCTCACATCTTTATCAACTTACCTATGCTTCTCAGTTTTCTTTTGCATCATGTTTATGTCCTATTGTCTGTGTTTCCTCATTGGAATAAAAATTCTGGGAGGACAGAGGTCTTGTGTCTTTGTTTATGAATATATTCTTCATGTACCAAGGACATGCCCTACTCTTCTGTGCTTAGTGAAAGGCAACTAAATAAATGAAGTAATGACTACTTACTTTTTACATTTTAATCAGCACTCTCTGCAACACAGAACCAACAAGATATGTAAGACAGGATTCAGCCAAGTCCAGATAATGCTTTTGCAGAATTGAAGGTCATGCAAAACTGTCTTCCCAGTTTTAAAGATTTGAGGGGTAGCTTTTTCTCCAGTTTTCCATTTTCTGATCTAAAGAGTTTTTAGCGTGTCGAGACTTCCTCTGTTGTTGTTTGGTCACTGAGTCATGTCCAACTCTTTGCAACCCCATGGACTGTAGCTTGCCAAACTCCTCTGTCCATGGAATTTCCTAGGCAAAAACACTGATGTGAGTTGCCATTTCCTTCTTTAGGGGATCTACCTGACTCAGGGATCAAACCTGTGTCTCCTGCTTTGGCAGGTGGACTCTTTACCACTTAGCCACCAGGGGAAGTCTCAGATGTCCTCTGATTTCAACTGTGTACCTATTGTTATTTAGATTACATCTTTCTGGATCTCTCCTTCTTCATGGGAGTGAAGGTTCCTGTCTGGTCATGTATACAGCTCATGCATATACTGTTGACTTTTGAACAATGCGGGGGTTAGGGGCACAGACCCTCCACACAGTGGAAAATCCAGGTCTAAATCATAGTCGACCCTCCCTGTATGTGGTTCCTCTGCATCAGCAGTCTTCCATATCTGAGATTCCACATCCACAGATTCAGCCAATGGTGGCTCATTTAGTACTGCAGTATTTGCTATTGAAAAAGAAATCCACATGTAAGTGGGTCCACATAGTGACATGCATGTTGTTCAAGGATCAATTGTACCAATCTCTCCAACAATCCCCAGAAAATTACCGAATCCAACTCACTCTGCTCGCCTCACAACAAGCCAACAAATCTGAGAGATGAGGCATTGAGGCAAGGAATATGACTTTACTAATGTCTCAAAATAGCCATCCTATCGGGGTCTGGATGCCAGGTTCTTTTACAGAACAGAGATGGAGGGAGGTGAGGAAGCAAAATAATAATAAACCCATTAATCTTGCAAATATATCCTAGAATGGCAAGCCTTGGGGAAAGGATGTATTAATTTCTTCCTTCCTGTAGGTACCTGCAGGTGGACAGGGTTCTGAACAAAGACACTTTGGTTTAACACTCAGACAGAGGGACAGGCTATTGTGTATAAACAGATCCTTTTAGTGAGTAAAGGCAATGTGAAGGAAAGGTTAAAGTAACAGATCCAACATGAAATCAGAATTGGCTCTTCCTTGTGACGAGGACTCTGATGGAACTTTTAGTCTCTGCATTGTGGGCTGATAGTGTTCAGGATCCATTTGCTCAAGCCCTAGATTCCTTTCTTAGATGTAACTGATAGTTGGATCCATTGACCTGTAATTGTAGTTTGATTTATGTTTCTGTCAGCTGCTTTTTTTGCTTCTTCACACAGCTAGAAAAGAAGATTCTGCAGTTTCCACCAGTGTGGTATTTTCCTATGAGAAATGCTTAGTGTCATTGGCAATTAGGAGATTGCAATATGTACTCCATCTCCCATAGCATTTATAAAATGTTAAAAGTGCTTTCCCCAGCCCTCATCCATAAAGGTTGCACTTTTCAGTTCTTCTTCAACAGAAATATTGTGTATCCTTATTATTGGCCTCTCATTTCTAACTTAGTTCCATACACATGCCATTTTATCCCGTGGCAGTTCATTAAACAAAATATCTTTTGAGATGAAATTTTGAGTATCTTTGAGAGTCTAAATCAAGCGGTCTCTGGACTCTATTTTATTTTTATAGCTATCTTTTTATGGTGTGCTACAGTCCATGGGGTCACAAACTGAACAAGCACAATTTAAGCATGAAATAATAATGATGGATAATCCATACCTTTGCACAGCACTTTACAGTTTATAATGCTTATGGGAAGATCACAGATTTTGAAGCCAGATTGATCCTAATTTGAAAGTCAACTTCAGGGTTTACTAGCTTTGTAACTTTGAGCACCTTATCTGACCTCTCCAAGTCTACCTTCCCTCATCTTTATAAAGCTGGCAAAAACATCTTGCATGTTTGTTACACTGTGAAGACGGAGGGATGGTGCTTGTAGAGGGCTGAACAGTGCCTGATGCAGAACATGGGGATAAGTGCTCTTAATGTGGGGTCCTTTCCTTCCTATTTCTTATAGACTTTCTTCTCATGATCTCCACTGCCTCCACTGCCTCTCCACATGGGATTCTGTGTGGGAAAAAAAAATTCTTACCCTCATAGAGCTTATATTTTAGAAGTGGTGACAGAAAATAAGAGCAAAGAAACAAACACCCAGGCAAGTAAACATGTAGTACCTGATAATAAGTGCTAAGAAAGAACAGAATAAGATGAGAGAGTAAGGACTAAAGTGAGGATGAGATAGTGATAAGGAAGAGAGACTATTTTGCTGTTTATTGTTTTACTTGGACAATGGTATTTTATTTTAGCCTAAAACAGCAAAAAAAAGGAAAGATTTTCAAGAGATAGAAAAATAAACTACCAGAACAATAATATGTGAATGTAATAAAAATTATCTGGGCAGTGCTAATAAATGATATAAGTGCAATAAATTAACAGAGAAGCCAAGGAATGCCAAGAGTCCAGATTCCCACCAGTGATGTTCAACCTTGTAAGCCCCAGGCTAGGACTCCAAGAATAGGTCAATTTTCAATTATTATACCATATTATGTATATACTAATATTAAAGGCACTGGTTTGATCCCTTACAGTAAACATGGACTGTCCTTTTTCTGAAATCCATAGTAGTCAGTATTTTTCATAACATTCTATCTTATTTTATAACATTGTTGTCTCAAATTGTTTGAAGACAAAACTGTTTGGATATTTTTTGTGTGTTTTGTTTTATTCCAGGTTATCGTCTTAGATAAGGTGTTCTTTGGCATTTTGTTGTTCGGTTACTAAATCATGTCTTCCATGAACTGTAGCACCCCAGGCTTTTCTGTCCTGCACTGTCTCCCAGAGTTTGCTCAAACGCATGGCCGTTGAGTTGGTGATGTCATCCAACTATCTCATCCTGTCATCCCCCCGCCTTTCCCTCTTGCTCTCAATCTTGCCCAGCATCAGGGTCTTTTCCAGTGAGTTGGCCCTTCACATGAGGTACTCAAAGTACTGAAGCTTCAGCTTCAGCATCAGTCCTTCCAATGAATATTCAGGGTTGATTTCCTTTAGGATTGACTGGCTTGATCTCCTTGTTGTTGAAGGACTCTCAAGAATCTTTTCCAGCACCACAGTTTGAAGGCATCAAATCTTTGGTGTTCAGCCTTCTTTATGGTAAAAGTGTCCCATCTGTACTTGACTACTGAAGAAACTATAGCTCTGACTGTACAGACCTTTGTTGGCAAAGGGATGTCTTTGCTTTTTAATACACTTTCTAGGCTTGTCATAGCTTATCTTCTAAAGAACAAGTGTCTTTTAATTTCTTGGATGCAGTCACCATCTGCACTGATTTTGGAGCCCAAGAAAATAAAGTCTGTCACTATTTCTACTTTTCCCCATCTATTTGCCATGAAGTGGTGGGACTGAATGCATTTGGGAGGTGCTTATTTGTAACAACAACTATATAGATCTAAAGACTGCTTCAAGAACACACTGAAAATATGTGCCCTGCATTATTCATGGGTGTGTGCAGTGCTGCACCTAACGTAGTGCCATGTACACAGCAGATAATACTTACTGAAAAGGATGCATCCATAAATTCTGCATGGGAGAATATTTTATTTTCAGAGTTTAAATGGTTTTATAAGGAAGCAGGTTTTTATATATAATTTATTTGTTTATTTGTTTTTGGTCTTTGTTGCTGCTTGGGCTTTCCTCTAGTTGTGATCAGGGCTCCTCTGTAGGTGCACCAGCTTCTCATTGTGGTGGCTTCTCTTGCTGTGGAGCACAATCTCTTGCATGTGTGGGCTTCAGTAGTTTTGGCTCTTGGGCTCTAGAACACAGGTTCAGTAGCACAGGGACTTAGTTGCTCCATGGCAGGTGGGATCTCCTGAGTCAGAGATAGAACCCATGTCTCCTCATTGGCATGCAGGTTCTTTACCACTCAGCCACCAGGGAAGCCCTGGGAGACTATTTTAGACAGAAGGCTAGAGAAGGTCATGGAGGGAAGAGGAGGCAGATGTGAGATCTGAACCCTTGTTTCTTGACTTTAGCTAACTCTTCAATTTTAAGTGTTCAATAAAGCTGCCCTTTCATTTTCCTCAGCTTGCCTGGTACGAAGGGAGACATGCAGGCCTTGAACTTTCTAGGTTCTCCTTGGAGTCCTTCTTAGCCATGGAAGACGGCTTGGCTGTCAGTTAGTTCTGTCTCAGGGGCCGTTTGGAAGGACAGCAGTTCTGGGGTTTTATGGTTGAAATGACCTTGTCGTTTTAACCTGCAAAGCTTCACTAGAACTTATTCCTTGTTGGATCCCATTAAAACTTTTCGGCTTCCCTACTTGCTCAGTGGTAAAGAATCCACCTGCCGATGCAGGAGACTCAAGTTTGATCCCTGGGTCAGGAAGATCCTCTGGAGAAGGAAATGGCAACCAGCTCCAGTATTCTTGCCTGGGAAGTCTGATGGACAGAGGAGCCTGGTGGGCTACAGTGCATGGGGTTGCAAAAAAATTAGACACAATGTAGCGACTAAGGAAGAACAAAACTTCTCTAACACCAACACTAATGTGCCATCATCTGTCCTGTGGGCCACTGTAGATTCCTTTCAGCTGGTCTGTGAATATCAATTATTGGTCCTTCCAATAGGCTCTAGGTTTACTTCTGAAGCACTGTTCATCCTCCTTGTTCATCTACCTTGGATAGGTTGCTGAGGTGGAAGCAGCATCCGGACTCTCCAAACACATCTTTTATTATTGTCCTTATTCATCTTTCAAACTCTCAATTATCTTTATTGTGTACTTAGCAATAAAAGAATTTTATGAACATAAAGGACAAAGGGACTTTTTAGAGATGAAGTTTTATTCTCTTTAATATTCTTCCATTCTCTTGATAACCAAATTATCTTGAAAATTAGCTATCTTTATGATACCGATGGAAGTAGAAAAGTCTAAAAGAGCACTCAAGATGGTCATTTGGAAGACTATTCTTGGTAAGGTATGCTAAAATAGTTCTAAAATATAGGTCAGGTCAGCTACATAAATACCTAAGACACGTTCAGAAACTAAATGCTACTCATAAAATATTAAGAGGAATTTAGAGTGGTTTTAAAGTTTGGTATAAATGACAAATTGAAAAAGAGCCCTGTGGTAATATAAATTTCATTTCTATATTTAGTGTTGAAAAGTCACAGAAATCCCTTGGCCAATGATTGTGGAAATTTAGGTTTGGGTCAATAATGTTGAAATTCCAGTTATTCAAAAGAGGTCAAGTATATCTTTAAAAAAATTATGATTAAATTATTCAACTTATGAGGTTTAGAATGTTCTAGAAAACTGGGAAATGGTATGGTTAATTGATTTTATTGCAGTACTAAAGTAGATAATTTCATATATTTTATGTTCTAATTATTTTCTCTCCTAATGGGTTAGAAATTTCCCCATTTGACCACCTGTCATGATGGAATGAAGTCAACTAAATTGGATACTCAAGTGTTTTATCTTTTTGGTGTATATGTGACTATAAGAAAGACAAGATTTTAAAAGGTGGTGGGTATAAATTTGAGGTGTTTTGAGCAAGAATTATATATATATATATATATATATATATATTTAATTTAATTAGTAAAACAAGATTTGAGACAATGATGATTATAAGACAAAAATATATTCTCAAGCTCTTTGTATACTAATAATGATTTTCTAATTACAAATTATCTTTGTTTATTCATTAGGACACTTTCTTCAAAGACTATTAGCAGATTATACTTTGTCAACCTCTAACATTCTTTCATATTTGTAAAAGTAATGAAACCATATTTCTTTAAAAAGTATTTGTTGTGCAGACTTTTTACTAATCAGGTAGATCTTCTCTTGGTTTAGAACAATTTTGAGATTAGATTCTGGTGACTATCCTTGTTCATATAAGCCACACTTTTAAATCATTTCTTTTTTCTCTGGTTTCCAGGAAAAAACTAAACATTCATGTGAAAAAAAGTCAACATCCTTGAAGGTCCCATTTTACTTTTAACATTTCTGCTGGCTTGGGGAAGAAAAACATAATATATCTTCCTCCCTAGTATCTGCTTAATTTTACACCAAATACCTTATGTTTGGGGACAACTTTCTTCACTTACCATGTCTTTTAAATCCAAATCCCTGACTTTTAATGATTTGTTTGAAAAAGATGAAAAAGAACATACAAGTTTCCTCTAAAACTCTACATTTGTTCTTTATGACATATCTTTTTCAAAAACAGAACACATATTTAGTTTTGTGTCTGAGGAAAAGTTGTTTAATTCCAAACTTTCAGTTCTGCAAGTTTCTGAGAAAGGTCATTTCAGGGACATCAGAGAAGTAACAAATTCAGATGGTCCATTTATTTAACATTTCCATTAGATGTATTGTCAATAAGTATTTTATTAGCCATGTATTATATATAAATATTTCCCTTTCTATTAAAATACATATTGACTAGTAGGATTATCCAAAGGAAAAATCAGAATGCCACACGGGGAAGAAATGAATATCTGCCTCATGCCTGTGGACACTAGTCCAGTTTTTTTTTTTTTTTTTTTTCTTTAATTGAGGAAAAAGGCTTATTGCAAGGCCATGAAAGGAGACAGGTTCCTGCTTCATTCGTGTCTTGAAAAGCTTCAAGTTCCCCCGAAGGGCTTCGGTAAAACATTTTTAAAGGGCAGGTGAGCAGGGAGAGTTTCAGGGTAGGGGATCAGCTTGTATACAATTCCCTGGCTGATGATGAGGCAGCCCAGGGTGTGATGGTGTCACAGGGGTTAGCATGATCAGTCCTTAGGCTGCAGGAGGCCTGGATCATGTGCTCAGGATCATCAAGTAGTTCCTGCATTTGGTGGGGGAAAGGAAACCACTCAGGAAATGTGCATCAAATACTATAATTTGGGTACTTCAGAGAGGAGCCAAAGATGGAGAAGCTCTATACAGTCAGCAAAAACAAGACCGGGAGCTGACTGTGGCTCAGATTCTGAAGCCCTTATTGCCAAATTCAGACTTAAATTGAAGAAAGTAGGGAAAACCACCAGACATTCGGGTATGACCTAAATCAAATCACTTATGATTATACAGTGGAAGTGAGAAATAGATTTAAGGGACTAGATCTGATATATAGAGTGCCTGATGAACTATGGATGGAGATTCCTGACATTGTACAGGAGACAAGGATCAAGACCATCCCCATGGAAATGAAATGCAAAAAAACAACATGGCTGTCTGGGGAGGCCTTACAAATAGCTGTGAAAAGAAGAGAAGCAAAAAGCAAAGGAGAAAAGGAAAGATAATATATGCATTTGAATGCAGAGTTCCAGCGAATAGCAAGAAGAGATAAGAAAGCCTTCCTCAGCGATCAATGTAAAGAAACAGAGGAAAATAATAGAATGGGAAAGACTAGGGATCTCTTCAAGAAAATTAGAGATACCAAGGGAATATTTCATGCAAAGATGGGCTCGATAAAGGACAGAAATGGTATGGACCTAACAGAAGCAGAAAATATTAAGAAGAGGTGGCAAGAATACACAGAAGAACTATACAGAAAAGATCTTCACAACCAAGATAATCACGAAAGTGTGATCACTCACGCTTACCTAGAGCTGGACATGCTGCAATGTGAAGTCAAGTGGGCCTTAGGAAGCATCACTACAAACAAAGCTAGTGGAGGTGATGGCATTCCAGTTGAGCTATTTCAAACCCTGAAAGATGACGCTGTGAAAGTGCTGCACTCAATATGCCAGCAAATTTGGAAAACTCAGCAGTGGCCACAGGACTGGAAAAGGTCAGTCTTCATTCTAATCCCAAAGAAAGGCAATGCCAAAGAATGCTCAAACTACCACACAATTGCACTCATCTCATACACTAGTAAAGAAATGCTCAAAATTCTCCAAGCCAGGCTTCAGCAATACATGAACCGTGAACTTCCAGATGTTCAAGCTGGTTTTAGAAAAGGCAGAGGAACCAGAGATCAAATTGTCAACATCTGCTGGATCATGGAAATAGCCAGAGAGTTCCAGAAAAACATCTATTTCTGCTTTATTGACTATGCCAAAGCCTTTGACTGTGTGGATCACAATAAACTGTGGAAAATTCTGAGAGAGATGGGAATACCAGACAACCTGACCTGCCTCTTGAGAAACCTGTATGCAGGTCAGGAAGCAACAGTTAGAACAGGACATGGAGCAACAGACTGGTTCCAAATAGGAAAAGGAGTACGTCAAGGCTGTATACTGTCACTCTGCTTATTTAACTTCTATGCAGAATACATCATGAGAAACGCTGGACTGCAAGAAGTATAAGCTGGAATCAAGATTGCAGGGAGAAATATCAATAACCTCAGCTATGCAGATGACACCACCCTTATGGCAGAAAGTGAAGAGGAACTAAAGAGTCTCTTGATGAAAGTGAAAGAAGAGAGTGAAAAAGTTGGCTTAAAGCTCAACATTCAGAAAATGAAGATCATGGCATCTTGTCCCATCACTTCATGGGAAATAAATGGGGAAACAGTGGAAACAGTGTCAGACTTTATTTTCTGGAGCTCCAAAATCACTGCAGATAGTGATTGTAGCCATGAAATTAAAAGACGCTTACTCCTTGGAAGGAAAGTTATGACCAACCTAGATAGCATATTGAAAAGCAGAGACATTACTTTGCCAACAAAGGTCCGTCTAGTCAAGGTTATTGTTTTTCCTGTGGTCATGTATGTATGTGAGAGTTGGACTGTGAAGAAAGCTGAACACCAAAGAATTGATGCTTTTGAACTGTGGTGTTGGAGAAGACTCTTGAGAGTCCCTTGGACTGCAAGGAGATCCAACCAATCTAAAGGAGATCAGTCCTGGGTGTTCTTTGGAAGGAATGATGCTGAAGCTGAAACTCCAGCACTTTGGCCACCTCATGCAAAGAGTTGACTCATTGGAAAAGACTGTGATGCTGGGAGGGATTAGGGGCAGGAAGAGAAGGGAATGATAGAGGATGAGATGGCTGGATGGCATTACCGACTGGATGGACATGAGTCTGGATGAACTCTGGGAGTTGGTGATAGACAGGGAGGCCTGGCGTGCCACAATTAATGAGATTGCAAAGAGTCAGACACAACTGAGCGCCTGAACTGAACTGAACTGAACTGAGGGGAGCTAAAGCAGAGGACGTGGGGGAGGGTTCCATCGGGTCCAGCTCGGTTACAATTCCCTTCACCAGTCCAGCTGTTTTAGAGCAAGATTACTCCCTTGAGAGGGAGTTGAAGTGAGTGAAGTCCCTCAGTCGTGTCCGACTCTTTGTGATCCTGTGGACTGTAGCCTACCAGGCTCCTCTGTCCATGGGATTCTTCAGGCAAAGATACTGGAGTGGGTGGCCATTTCCTTCTCCTGCGATCTTCCTGATCCAGTGATCGAACGTCTCCCACATTGCAGGCAGACGCTTTACCGTCTGAGCCACCAGGGAAGCCCGGCATCTAAAATCCATGTATAAGACAACCATCACAATTCAAATGCATGTTCTTCAAGGGTTAATTGTACTTCTTCAAACTTAAGCAAGGTCAGTGGAAAACCACATGGAACTACTTCATTAACTAATTAGCTATACAGCCATGAGCAAGCTGCTTTTTAATCTATCTATCTAATTAATTTTAGATACATTCAATGGGATAAAATAATGATTCCTTATACGGTCCCCTCCCTCCCCACATCACTGGTTATCTTGGAGTCTGCTTCCATGTGGTTTTCCACTGACCTTGCTTAAATTTGCAGAAGTACAATTAACCCTTGGACAAACACATTTGAATTGTGATGATTCTCTTATACTTGGATTTTTTTCAGTAGTAAATACCACAGTGCTACACGAGCCATAGTTTGGATCCACAGATGTGGAAGAACTGCACATACAGGGTCTACTATAAATTACACATGGATTTTTGACTGCAGGAAGGGTTGGCACCTCTAAACTCCATGTTCAAGAGTCAACTGTATTTAGACAAGAGCTTCATGGTATTTCATTTTTATCATGGCTCCAGCTCATGTCTGACTCTTTTGTGATCCCATGGACTAGCCCACCAGGCTCCTCTGTCCACGATTTTCTCCAGGCAAGAATACTGGAGCGGCCATTTCGTCTTTCAGGGGATTTTTCCCGACTGACCCAGGGATCAAACTTGTGTCTCCTGTATCTCCTTACGGGAATCCTTTATCATGTCTAGATGCCCCTTTTTCAGTGTCAAGGAATCTGTATTATTAAGATTTGCTGGCATAATATTAAAGGGTTGAATTAGATTTTTCAAATACAAAGTACTGAGTGGTTACACTGTTCAGGCAAATAGAAACTCAGTAGCTGTGCTAAGGTCATCATTTTTTAAAAAATCTGTTATGAGTATCAATGTGAAATATCTACTGTCTATTTGGAGATAAAAGTCATTTGGAGAGAAATCCTTCTAACCAGAGAAAACTTGCTCGCTTACTTCATATTGTTACTGCTCACATGTCGCATTTTAGAGAGGCTATTCCTGACCACTCTGTTGACTTAGAAAACACTCACAACCTAAAAGTTGAGAGGTTTTCTTTGGTGGGAATTTTTGGGACTTCAAGCCCGGGAGACAGCATCTCAAGTAACCCGGAGAGAACTGTTCTGAGGCAGGAGGAGTCCGGTTATACGGAAGTTTGCAACAAGCGGCAACTGGTCTGAACTTCAAAAGATTATTGTTAATTAAGGAAAACCAGATATCTCAAGGTGTTGGAGTCCGACATGACTCAGTGACTTGAACTGAACTAAATCGAACTGTTCATGTTTTGTTATTTGTTTATCGCTTTCCCTCTCCACTAGATTTAAGTTCTAGGAGGCTAAGGAGTTTATTGATTGTCATATCCCTGAAGTCTAAAACAGCAGGCAGCAACATCAATATTTGATGAGCATAGAAATGATTGGTATACATAGCATCATTTCCTCAGTTGTGCCCAACTCTTTGTGACTCCATGGACTGCAGCACGCCAGGCCTGCCTGTCAATCATCAACTCCTGGAGCTTTCTCAAACTCATGTCCATCGAGTCGGTGATGCCATCGAACCATCTCATCCTCTGTCATCCCCTTCTCCTCCTTCCCTCAGTCTTCCCCAGTATCAGGGTCTTTTCCAATGAGTCAGTTCTTCGAATCAAGTGGCCAGAGTATTGGAGCTTCAGCTTCAGCATCATATGTAGTATAGGTCCAGGAAGCAACACACTTTTATATTAGCTGAAATAAAAAAAAAATAGAAAATTCTGATAAGAAACCCTCAAGAAGATGAATTACTATGAATACTTTCCTGTCTTTTAAGAATAGAAGAGAAATTCTAGGCAGTGGCCAAGCAGGAGAAAGGAAATATTCTAAATTTTCTCTCTAGGGTACTTAAACAGGGCCAGAGATGGGACAGCAAAAAATACCAGGTTGGGCCCACTAACCCAACACCTCCTTATAACCTCAGCAATATACTCTGGTCGCTCTGTTCATTCAGGTTTAGAAAGACATCTAAGGAAAAAAACCTACCAAACAGGTAGCGATTTCGAGGAGAAATGTGAGAGAGTTCACATCGACTGAGAGCAAGAGGAGGGAATCAGTTCACAAGGAGACTCCCCGGCCCCACCAGGGAAGGACTTACCCCACGTGCCAACACCACTGTCCTTCCTGAAACAAGGCAAGTGACTTGGTGACTGGGGCCACATTATTACACTTTAAAGTGGATTCTAGGACTGAATCCTTCCTTTATTTTCATGCAGGTATGGATAAACAGTAAGTTTACTTTGACTCATGGAACTTAAATAAGTCATGCAATTTTGACAGTTAAAATCCAGAAACCATCATATTAACACCTCACTGAAACCAGACTAAGCTTTCTACCTTTTTTCTCATTTTTCTAAACAATGGCAAGAGGATTATTCAGAATTTTCAACCTTATGCATAGGTATATGGTGCATTGTTGTTTTTTAAGGAAAAAATGACAAACCCTTTATCTCGCAAACAGAATTTAAAAAAAATCAGTAATGTTGAAAATTGGGGGGGAAAAAACAACCATTAAGCAGTTTTGTCTACTATTTTTATATGATTACAAAATGACCAAAAAAAAAACCTTATTGCCCCCCTTTTCAGTCATGTCATCATAGATGAGACAGTAAGCCTTGTTTTGTCTGAGACATCTTACTTTGATAAAGCAGAAGCCGGGTGAGGTCTTAATTCTCTGAACGTCCTTCATAGACTGAAACTAATCAGAGACTCAAGAAATTTTCCATTGCTGCAGGACTGATGAATTTGATTGTGTCATAGACTGGGAAAGTGTAGGAGAAAGGGCACTACAGAGTTAGAGAATGAATATGTTCATTTGGATTTCTCATAGCAAACTGTTCAAGCTCTCTCTGCTTAACCGCAAAGGAATGCTGTGTTTGATTTTATCTGTCACATGGCTCAGCTGTTTCAGGAAAATATCACTTAGGTTTTCCATCGAACATCCTGTTGCTATTTCTAGCTGATATTGTGCAGGCACTGTCTCTCCTTGCAGGCATCCTTTCACTCTGCAGCTGACTGGTGTTATTGAGGCCAGTGTTGTGGACTCAGGTCAGAATAGCTGGCTTTGCATGAAGAACTTGACAGAGGGGCAGGACCCTCTAGTCTGCTCAGGGTCCTCATGCTTCTGCGCTGTCATTCCCAAAGGGAACAAGTTGGAGTAAATGTCTCCAGAAGAGAAGCTTGGGATGTCCTCTATCTTCCTCAGTCTGAAGGGCAGGTCAATAAATTATTAATGATCTGAATTTGAAATTGCCGCTTCAAGTGAGAGATAATATATTTGTGACAAGAGTGATGGGCTATGTGTGTGCTTAGTTGCTCAGTCATGTCCAACTCTTTGCAACCCCATGGACTGTAGCTTGCCAGGTTCCTCTGTCCATGAAGATTCTCCAGGCAAGACTACTTGAATGGGTTGCCATGCTCTCCTCCAGGGGATCTTCCCAACCCAGGGATGGAACCCAGGTATCCCACATTGCAGGTGGATTCTTTACCGTCTGAACCACCAGGGAAATCTGAGAAGAGTGATGGGATAGAAGGAATCCTGCTTTCTCTCTGGTTGACTGTTGTTTTCATGGATTCAGGTATATCACATAACCGCTACATCCTCCTTAGGTTATCTCTAAGATGAGGAAGGTGGTAATACTTCTCAATCTTTTCAACCAAATTAATAGAAAAGAGTAAATATATAGATACAGTGGCTGTGTCTGATGGTACCAAATAGTTCACAAGTTCCCTTTACCTATAGGATATTACAAACCTTTGTACTTGCCATTAAGGCCGTTTGCAGTCTGGCTCCAATATATCTTTCTGCCCTCTGTGAAATCCCTTGCTTTCATGAGTGTGTCTCTCCAGTGTATCACCAGCATGGCTTCCTTTGTGTCTTTTCCTCACTGTCTTCTCAGCATGAACTGTTTATCTTCTTTTCTCTACATCCTAGGCATCTCTTAGGCCTGGTTCAAGTGCCATTTGCTCTGAAAGTTTTGCTTGATTCTCTCAGAAAGGATCCCCTGTCTTTAGCTTAACCATGACTCTCTTGGTGCACGTATTCTTTACTTTGTTTTTCTGTGTATTATTTCCTCTGCTGGTTTGTGTTTTTCTTGAAAATAATTATGGCATCTTTTCCATTTTGATATTTGTCTTGCAGTATACCCAGTTCCATGTCTATCACAGAATCTTGTGCATATTATATTTTAATTAAATTTAGTTGAAGTGATAAATAAATAAAGTTAACCATAAAGGGGTTAAGCAAGAGAGTACTAGTAGAATAACAGAAACTCATCTGAATTAAACAAAAATAGCAAAATCACCCTGTTGATCTTTCATCAATACTGTATGGAGCCTTTTAAAAAATTGTACAAGTCAAGTTTACTTAACCCTGAACAATTCATAAGGTCTTTTTCATATTTGATTATATTTCATTCTTAAAACAACCTTCAGTATAATTCTGACATCAACCACCTGGAATTGGCTCACAATTCACAAGTAAAGTTCACAGTCCTCAACAAGACTGCCTTCACTGCAGATGTCAGCCACAACTTTGGGGGTCCCCAGACCACCTACGCTTCTGACCAACTGGCTGCAAATTAGGGGTTCTTATGATCCTTTCAGGTTTGACGTTCACTAGAATAACTTACAGAATTCAGGAAATTACAATTACAGCTTTATTACAAAGAGTGCAAATCAGGACCACCCGAGGGAAGAGACCCCTCAGGAGAGGTCTGGTAGGATTCCACACGCAGAGCTGCCGCTGTCCTCTCCCTCTGGAGTCAGGGCACACCCCCCTCAGCACATTAGTGTCTATCAGCAATCAAGAAACCCCTCTGAACCTCTGTTCAGAGTTGTTGTTGTGGTTTCATTGGGTGGACGTGAACGACTAAATCACAGGCCACGTGATTAGAATCTCCAGCTCCCTTTCCTCTTCAGCAGCAGGGAGGCTGGGCCGATAACATGTGACCCAAGGCTCTAACTCTTTAATGACATGGTTGGGCTTTCTGGTATGACCAGCCTCCAGCCCATGTCATCTCAGCATGAACTCAGAGGTGGTCCAGGAACTGCCGATGAATAGCAGACATCCCTGTCGCTTGGCTTAGAACACTTAGTTCCAGCAACTTGGGACAAAGGTCGGGCAGATTCGTTATCACACAACATTGGGAAATAAAGTATTATCCTCAGTTTACAGGTGGCACAGAGTAAGAAGAAATGACGTTTTCAGTGTCCAATCCTGGACTGCTGACTTCAAGCCTCAGTCTCTTTCCACTGCGTCGTGGTGGCTCTCCTACAGGAAGGACTGCCATTGTCACCATCTTTGAATTTCTTTGAGGAGTTGGATTTGACCTAAATGTTCCTCTGGAACCATGTCACTGTTCCCAGTGGTTACCATCCCTTTGGCCTGTGGCCTGTTGATGCTGAGAATGTGAATGCCGCAGCCCAATGACCAGGACACCCAGAACGTGCATGCAACCTCCGTGGCTCAGTCGTGTCTGACTCTTTGTGGCCCCGAGGACTGTGGGATTTTCCAGGCAAGAGTACTGGAGTAGGTTGCCATTTCCTACTCCAGGGAATCAAACTTGCTTTTCCTGTGGTTCTTGCACTGGCAGGTGGATTCTTTACCACTGCACCACCTGGGAAGCCCCACCCATAGTATGACAGGTACACAAAACTTTGCAGACTTTAAAGGTGAGACACAAGCCAGGGCTGCCATCTCTGTGGAGCCCTGGGGAGCAGTGGAGAAAAGGAGTTAGAAACATTCAATTTTAATGTATTTTTCCCATAAGGAAATCTCTACTCAGTATAAGAACATTTTAAATTGGAAGGATGTCTATATAGTTGGCTCTTGAACAACAGGAGAGTTGACACACTGATCCTCCCAATGCAGCTGAAAATCCATGTGAAATTTTTGACTGTTTTCAAACTAACTAGTAATAACCTATTGTTGACTGGAAGCTTTACCAATACCACAAATGATTAACATGTAGTTTGTATATTATATGTATTATACACTGTGTTCTTACAATAAAGTAAGCTAGAGAAAAGAAAATGTTATTGAGAAGATCATAAGGAAGAGAAGATATATTTACAGTAGTGTGCTGTATTCATCAACAGCTGAAGTTTATATCATCAATTTATAAGATGAATTGTCTGTTAGTAGCTACATCAATATTGTCTTGTACAATACAAAATACTGTAGATGTTATATGTATTACTAACATGACATAAACATGAAAAAATGTGAAAAAGAAATTTACATTTACAGTTATAATGATTCATGCTGCTGCGAAGTCACTTCAGTCATGTCCGACTCTGCAACCCCATAGATGGCAGCCCACCAGGCTCCCCCATCCCTGGGATTCTCCAGGCAAGAACACTGGAGTGGGTTGCCAGTTCCTTCTCCAATGCATGAAAGTGAAAAGTGAAAGTGAGGTCACTCAGTTGTGTCTGACCCTCAATGACCCCATGGACTGCAGCCTTCCAGGCTCCTCTGTCCATGGGATTTTCCAGTACTCTTGTACTGGAGTGGGGTGCCATTGCCTACTTTGATAATGATTCATACATTAATAAAAAAGAAGCTGTAATATGATTTATAGAAGCATGTTCTGTATGCGGGGGCTTCCCTGATGTCTCAGTGGTAAAGAACTCCCTTGCCAAAGCAGGAGATGCAGCTTCAATCCCCGGGTAGGAAAGATTCCCTGGAGGAAGAAATGGCAACCCACTCCAGTATTCTTGCCTGGGAAATCCCATGAACAGAGGAGCCTGGCAGGTTACAGTTCATGGGGTCACAAAAGAGGTGGACACAACTTGGGGACTAAATAATAGTGGTATGGAAGAGTTTGTAAGTTTTGAAAAATTTTAACTTTTATAATAGATTTGTGTATATTTTATGTTAGTAAGTGATAACATAGACTAGTATCTATAAATATTTAATGCATTCAGGGTATATCTAATTTTTCCCTTTATATATATATATATATATTTGTTTTTTCAGACTACCTGGTTTATCTGCAAGTTTTTTCCAAAGTGTCACGAATCTCTAAACATTTTTTCCAATATATTTATAATCCAACATATTACCTATAAATGGACCCACACAGTTCAAACCCATGTTGTTCAAGGGTCAAGTGCATATGGACCTGTATCATCTATCCATCTAATCTCTGTTCTCCCTCTCCTTTTCTCTCTCATTCTCTCCTCAAATCATCTATCTATCAACAAGTCTCAGCAGCTCTGCAGACTGAGTATGGCTGTGGCCTGTTTCTGATAATGATGAACTAAGTACAGGTAAAGGTGAAGATTCCAAGCATGGCTGATATACAAATAGATGATTTTATGCATATGCTTCTTTCTCCCTCCCTCCCCGAGTCATTCTTATCTCTTCTTCTTTCCTGGTTTCCAGAGTGCCTTTTTATTTCTTTTCCTACATAGAGATACATCATCCTACTTACGGAACACTTCGTATATGTCAGGAACAATTCCATGTGTACATTATAATCTAATAACACCCAGAATCCTCACTATTTTTATCCACCTTTTACATATGGGGAAAACAGATGCAGAGAAACTTTCCAGGGTCTTTCAGCTAGTTAGTAGCAGATCTGGGCTTCCAACCTTGGCATCCAGATGCCCAAGTCTGTACTCTCAACCACATCACTAAACTTCCTTGATTAAAGAAAAAGAACTTCACTTTTGAAAGTTGTTTAGATTTGAGCTAAATTGCTGTCTATGTTTCTTTGGGCTGTGTGACTTCAGTTAAGCTGTGTAAACCACAGGAGCATCAGTTTATTATTTTTTTAAATTTTTATTTATTTATTTATGGCTGTGTTTGGTCTTCATTGCTATGCATTGACATTCTCTAGTGGTGGAGAGAAGGAGCTACTCTTTTTTTTTTTTAATTTTTTTACTTTACAATACTGTACTGGTTTTGCCATACATTGACATAAATCCACCACAGGTGTACATGAGTTCCCAACCCTGAACCTCTCTTCCACCACCCTCCCCATATCATCTCTCTGGATCATCCCAGTGCACCAGTCCCAAGCATCCTGTATCCTGTATCGAACCTAGACTAGCGATTCGTAGGAGCAACTCTTGTGGCAATGTGTGGGCTTCTCATTGAAGTGGCTTCTCTCATTGCAGAGCACAAGCTCTAGGCACACAGGCTCCAGTAGTTGGGGCACACAGGCTGAGCAGTTGTGGCTCCTGGGCTCCAGAGCACAGGCTCATGGACTTATTTGCTCCATGGAATATGGAATCTTCCCAGATCACAGATGGAGCCCGTGTCTCTTGCACTGGCAGGCAGATTCTTTACCACTGAGCCACCAGTAAAACCCTAGAAAACCCAGGGTACCATCTTTTAAACAGGGTCAATAAGCCTTTCCTTCATATGATGCCACAAGGACAGAATAAGGAAAAAGTACCTAGAGTGTGGGTAGTATGCTCTCCACTCATTTTCTTCTTCTAGGACAGCAAAGCAAAAAGACTTTGAGAAAGGATTGGAGCTTCCTGTTTGAGACCCACATTCAGCTTGGGAATACAGCTGGGGTGCCATCTTCCAGACCAGCAACCTCCCCAAAATGACTTCATCCAGCAAGGAGCTGGCTCGGGCTCCTTATCACACTGTGCAGCTGTGCCCAAGTCACTTTAGAGGAGGAGTTTCCTGTGTCTTTGAACTTCGACTTTCAAGAAAGTGAGCTGCAGTACCCAGAAACCCAGATATGTCAAGTCACAGTACAGAAGTCTGCTTTGCTCACCTAAGACCATTTCTCGTTTTCTCTGTTCTGTGACATTTTTGGTCTCTGCAGCAGAGCGATTGTGGGCAGGAGCACGTGACATAGGCTTTTTCATCTGGAAAGTCCAGCAGAGACCAAGGCAAGCCATAGTCATTTCCATCCTGGCTTTAACTGCACTGCTCTGTGCGATGACCAGCAGTTACAGCCCTTTTGCTAGAAGTTTACCTCTTTGGGTTTTACAACTTCTTAAGGAACTGCCCTGTATAGACAGTTCTTAACATCAAGGCCAAGCTAAAGTTCTAGCCTGAATCAGTGGAATTTCCTTGTTCCACCCAAAATAAGCAATTACCAGTCTCTTTAATGAGCTCTCTCTGTTCTACTTAATCTTTGGTTTCACTAAATATTCACAGTGAGCTCCTGGAGGCCAAGAATATTGCTCTCTTTCTTTCTTTGTTAGCTGCCTAGATCATCGCTGGGTACTGAGCTGATGTCCAGTAGGTGACTGTTGAACTGAATAGTCTGCATGCTTGCCTGGCTTTGTATCTTTGCATATAACCATGTTGTTCCAGAACTTTCAGGGTTCCAGAACTTTATACTGTTTTATCTCAGAAGCCCCTCAATAGTAACTTACCCTGAGGTCATTCCTTGAGTTCATTTTTTTTTTTTTTTCCCTCTAAACACTGAGGCAGACTAGAAGAGTAGAGCAAAATTGAGACTGGGAGCAGACAGACATGGTTTGGACCACCAATTCTGTCATGCTATTGCCGTGATGCTGGGCAAAATGTTGATGATCTATGGGTCTCATGTCAGAGCTATAAGACGGTGCTCGGACATCCAGTGCCATCTTATAGCCGGATGCGTGGGCACAGGAGGGCCAGGAGGAGCTACTCCACGTTCAAGGTCAGGAGGGGTGGCGGTGAGGAGATACTCCTCGTCCAAGGTAAGGAGCAGTGGCTGCACTTTGCTGGAGCAGCCGTGAAGAGATACCCCACATCCAGGGTATGAGAAACCCAAGTAAGATGGTAGGTGTTGCAAGAGGGCATCAGAGAGCAGACACACTGAAA
Organism: Neotragus moschatus; assembly: GCA_006410615.1. Classification (NCBI taxonomy): domain Eukaryota; kingdom Metazoa; phylum Chordata; class Mammalia; order Artiodactyla; family Bovidae; genus Neotragus; species Neotragus moschatus. The sequence continues at coordinate 884,754 of SJYA01002245.1, forward strand.
CCATACTCACAGAAAACTAGTCAATCTAATCACACTAGGACCACAGCCTTGTCTAACTCAATGAAACTAAGCCATGCCTGTGGGGCCACCCAAGATGGTCGGGTCATGNCTGGATGGCATCACCGACTCGATGGATGTGAGTTTGAGTGAACTCCGGGAGTTGGTGATGGACAGGGAATCACATGCTGTGATTCATGGGGTCGGAAAGAGTCAGACGCGACCGAGCAACTGTACTGAACTGAGGGCATCCAGAGCTGCTAATAGCCCATACAGTATCTCTGTGTGAATTAGAAAGGGAATCTCCTGAGGCCTCTGGGCCCTTGGCTTGGCAAGCTGAGTGTGTTTGGTCTTCAGCCTCTATTCGTGCTTTATATACAGTTTTCCTTACTTATTTATGGCTATGATGGGTCTCTGTTGCTGCGAGGGCTACTCTCTAATTGTGATGCATGGGTTTCTCATTGTAGTGGCATCTCTTGTTGTTGAGCATGGGCTCTAGAGCCTGATAGCTCAGTTAGTTGAAGTTCCCAGGCTCAATAGTTATGGAACATGGACTTAGTTGCTCCGAGGCATGTGGGATCCTCCTGAACCCTGAACCACTGACAGTCTGTCCCTGGAGGCCCTTGTTTCTTCTCTGGACATTGTGTCTCCCCCCTCCACTGCAGGAGCCCTCATTCTCTCTCCTTCCTCTTCTCCCTCCCACCAAGGAAATGCTGTTTCTGGAAAGAAGCTGATCTCAGTAGTTTGAGTCTTTTCTTTTTTCTAATTGTGGGCTGACAGACTTTCTCTACTACCGGAGATAGCTCTAGCATTACTAAATATATACGAGGGCTGTTTGCGAAATGTGGACTATTCCTGGGTCACAAAGTAGCTGCTGCTTCTGAGACACAGGCAGATGTGAAGATGGATCCTAGAGGGGATGGTATTGTCCCGGCTGCAACAGATTCCCGCAGCTACTCCTGTAGATGCAAGGCATTTTGATAATCTTATTCTTACCAGACCCTATATTAAGCCGATAAACTTTAAACCAAGCAGTGTATATACTAGCATTCCCTTAACCTTCTCTGCCTCCATCCCATCACCAGTCTTACACAGGCTTGCTTTGTATTTCTCTCTCCTTATTTTCCCCCAGATCCTTCCTGCTTCTCCCCAGAGAACACAGCGAAATTGCTCATGTCTTTGTCCTTGAAGTCCTTGTTTGCAGAACCTAGGAGAGAGCGTGGGAGGAGAGCTGACACCAGTTTCATCCTTGCTCCTTAATGTGCCCTGAATTCCAAACAGGAGCCAAGCTGAAGCTTGCCAGGACAGAGATTTTAAGACACTAGACTCTCTCAAATTTCACTGGAGTCTTGGGCCAGATGCTCAAGGGGATGCTAATGATGTTCAAGACTGCAGAACTTTCTCCTGCAGGGACTCTGACACAGAGAGAGGGCTGGCACGTTAGATGGTAAGTGTCCACTGGGACAGTGCAAGTCATGAATAAAGGCATGCATCTCATGTCTCTTTCATGCATCTCAGTTAAATTTATCTACATTTTGCTTGTTATTGTTAGCCTACTGTCAGGATAGCAGAGTGACTGAGTATTGGGTCATGAAGGTAAATAATCTGGATTTGAATCTCATCTTCCCCAACTATTAATAGGTAGCTGTGTGATTATGGGCAAATTACTTTATATTTTGATGTCTCGGTTGTCTTTCCAGCAAAATGTGAATGGTAATGATACCTAATTTATCATATTATTATAAGGGTTCAATGAAATAATCCATCCAATACAGTTTGGAAGGGTATTATTTATAGTTTTGAGGGCTTCCCAGGTGGCTCGGTGGAAAAAGAATCCACCTGCCAATGCAGGCCAGGGGGTGTGGATCCCTGGGTCAGAAAGATCACCTGGAGCAGGAAATGGCAACCTATTCCAATGTTCTTGCCTGGGAAATCTTGAAGCAACCTGGCAAGATGTAGTCCATGAGGTCGCAAAAGAGTTGGACACAACTGAGCAAATAAACAACAACAAACAATACCTGGCATGTAAAAGTGCTCATAGTTTTAGCTGCCTGTTAGTACTGGAAATCACAGTGACCAAAAAAAGGATTATTTTTTAGCCCAAGGAAGCGTCATCTCAAACACAATTTTGTGTGAAATACATGAGAGGTTTCCCCTACTTTGCTGCAACACAGTATTGTGGCCTGACTTTCACTAGACTTGAATCAAAAGAGCAATGTTTTGAACCAATATTTTGAGCAACGAATGTTCATTCTGATTCTGTTTTTATTACACAGAGTCTTGGGTGCTACACCTAACAGGGTTTGGCCTCTGCTACCTAATGTGCAAAACAAAAAGACTGGACAAGACAAACCCTGTAGTCCTTCCCAACTCCAAAGCTGTGTCATTCTTTGCTTCCACTCAGCATCTCTGTGGGGTTCCCTGGTGGCTCAGCTGGTAAAGAATCCTGCTGCAATGCTGGAGATCTGGGTTGGGAAGATCCCCTGGAGAAGGAAACGGCTACCAATTCCAGCATTCTGGCCTGGAGAGTTCCATGGACTGTATAGCCCAGGGGGTTGCAAAGAGGCCGACATGACTGTGCATCTTTCACTTCCAGCATCTCTGGCTCAAGGAAGAGTCTGAGTCTGGATTCTGATCCAGATGCTTGGCATGTTGGTTAGCAGCTGGAAGGCTTGGTTTGCTGCTGTCTTTGCCTCTGATGACTCACCTTTGTTTCCTTAAGTTGATGAAAGAAGGGTTCTGCCAACCTGGACTTCTGCATCTTTTGCTATGCAAGTGGCTTTACAATAGCAACAGACTTCTCAGGTAGGTGATTTGATGTGGACAACTTACTATGGAAAGAGAAACCAGAGGCCTGGCTGGGTCTCTTTACTTCTGTCCACTCCTTCCTGTTCCCTGCTGCTGCTGCTGCTGCTAAGTTGCTTCAATTGTGTCCAACTCTGTGCGNGCATGTTGGTTAGCAGCTGGAAGGCTTGGTTTGCTGCTGTCTTTGCCTCTGATGACTCACCTTTGTTTCCTTAAGTTGATGAAAGAAGGGTTCTGCCAACCTGGACTTCTGCATCTTTTGCTATGCAAGTGGCTTTACAATAGCAACAGACTTCTCAGGTAGGTGATTTGATGTGGACAACTTACTATGGAAAGAGAAACCAGAGGCCTGGCTGGGTCTCTTTACTTCTGTCCACTCCTTCCTGTTCCCTGCTGCTGCTGCTGCTGCTAAGTTGCTTCAATTGTGTCCAACTCTGTGCGACCCCATAGACAGCAGCCCACAAGGCTCCCTCATCCCTGGGATTCTCCAGGCAAGAACACTGGAGTGGGTTGCCGTTTCCTTCTCCAATGCATGAAAGTGAAAAGAGAAAGTGAAGTCTCTCAGTCACAACCCCATGGACTGCAGCCCACCAGGCCCCTCTGTTGATGGGATTTTCCAGGCAAGAGTACTGGAGTGGGGTGCCATTGCCTTCTCCGTTCCTGTTCCCCAGCTCTTAACAAGTCTAACATGTTAGGAAGTGAATTCCAGACATCTAATCTTACTTCTTGGAAAGATCCCCTGGAGAAGGGAAAGGCTACCGACTGCAGTATTCTGGCCTGGAGAATTCCATGGAGAATATAGTCCATGAGGCCACAAGAGTCAGACATGACTGAGCAACTTTCACTTCCAATCTTACTCTAAAGCTGCACTCCTGGACAAATGCTCTGCTGTGTTAATAATACCAAATCACCATTCTAAAAGTTCTGACAATCAGTGTATAGATAATGGTCTGTGTGAAAATTAGTCTATGTGCAGTAAATTCCCTTAAGTCAGGATTAAGACATGATGTAAATGAGTAGAGTGAAACAGACATATAGCCCATTGAGCCCTAGACTCATTTATGGCAGAGATGCCTTCCCTCTGAGGTCAAATGGCCCCCATAGAAGTCATGGCTACACTTCGACATGAAGTGAAGGGACTAGTAGTTTTTGGTCTTGTTTTAGAGCAGGTTTAGTGGTGAGGAAGGCAACGTGAGTGGCACTGATTTGTGTCACCTTGACCTCCTTCCCCAGGGCAATTCTATGAGGCCTCTTCTCGGTTTCTTCCAAGAAGCAACTGTGACAACTGGGCCTGGCACTGCCATAGATGGGCAGCCCAAGAATGGACAGAGTGGATTGCAAGGAATATTAGGGATGATATACCTAGAGTCTTTCCGGGGCTGTTATAGTCACCCCCTTACAGCAGAGTCAGACATCCCTGTACATGTTGGCTTTGGGGAACATGAGGTCTGAGAGATGCAATTTTCTTGTCAAGCTGGCTGAGCAAACACTTTCAGGATAATATCATAGATTATGTTTGCTTTTTAAACCTTGAGAGACACAAAGGCATTTTCGGCTGACTTACAAAAAATAAAAAGTTGTGGGGCAATGATTGCTTTCAGAATACATGGATACATGGTCTTTCAGTGTGCTCATCATATGTATGTAACCCAGATGTTTGCTAAGATTTCAGATATGATTCAGCTCCAGCCACTTTATGTATAGTTTTTCAAGGCCTTTCTTAAGAGTTCTATAATATTGCAAAGGGCCCTGTTTTGTAGTTATCTCTAGCTCTGAACTTCTGTTGTAACTTATTTAATTTCATTTTTAGATTATGGTTTGTGTATAGTTGCTGTTCCACACTGGTTGGCAGGGCCAAGGGAACTCAGTTATGTCCTTTGTTTCACACACACACACACACACACACACACATAGAGTCTTTGTGGGTCTAGCAGACTCCCCCCAAAGACTGAAGCCTATACGCTGGGATTTTACCCTCCTTCCTAGTGATTCCCCAGATATGGTTCTGCTTCTACAGGGATTCTGATGCCAAATGTTCAAATCATACCAGCATGCACTACATACATAACACTGAGAGGAGCCTTATTTAGCCCAGAGCTGGTTTTGGACCTATTGTTTCCAAACTGGTTTCTGAGCAGTAAAATAGAGGTGAGTAAGGTTATAAGGCTTCTGTCTATTCATCATCAGACCACTCTATTATATGCTTTCAGGGAGCTGACTACCTTTACAGTTATATACGTTCAAGACTTGAAGGTACTTCTAGAATCTCACTAATTCTCACTCAATGTCTGCTTAACCCTTTCTGATATGCTGATCTGTTGTTGTTTAGTTGCGAAGTGGTCAACTCTTTTGTGACTCCATGGCTGATACCCCTCTGGAATTTGCCATCTACTATTTTTTTTTAATGTTGTAATTGTTTTTATTTTTTAATTAATTAATTTTTATTGGGAGTATAGTTGAATTGCATTGTGTTAGTTTCTGCTGTACAGTGAAGTGAATCAGCTATTTGTACACATCAATCCCCTCCCTTTTGGACCTCCCTGCCACCTCTCTATCCCGCCCACCCAGGTCATCACAGAGCAGCAAGCTGAGCTCCCTGGGCTGTACAGCAGGTTCCCACTAGCTACCTGCTTTATACATGGAAGTACACACGGGGGGAGGGTGAATTGGGAAGTTGGGATTGACTTACCTGTCATCTACTTTTATTCTCAGGGGTGAGACTCAGCACTCACTTCATGTTCTTCTTCGCCTCTGCTTAGGGAAAGCCCGCACTCACCCCTTCCTCCATCATCTCCCTCCCTCTGAGCTCTATGCATGCAGAGGCACTGAGTCAGGTGGTGTGTGTCCATGGCCTCAGGTGTGTGGATGCGTGTCTGAGGACTTCAGGCCAGACAACTGCCATTTTCCTGCCTCCCTTCCTCAGAGAAGTGCGCCTTCATGGGGTATTTTTTCATAAAAACTTCCTTTTATCTTCAGTTTAATCAATGAGTAAGAGCTTGTTGAGAATTCACTGAATCCTAGTAACTGTATTAGTTTCTTGAATTATTGTATTCTATCTTATATTGAAGTCTCCATGACATTTTTACTCCTATTTTATATCTGATCGAATCAAGGTCTTAAGCTGTTTTGAGTGAGCGTAATTTAAACGTTCACTTCTGCTACATGCTACTAGTTTCTAGAAACTTAGCCACACGTTCTTATTTTGGCTCCAGAGGACAATTTAACTAGTTTTTTTACATTGCCCAGAACCCAGTGAATTCGCTGATATGAACACTTAAAATAGCCAAGTGTCCTCCCCCAAGCAGTGTAAAGTGGCATTGAGTCACCACAGGGGAAAGTCCACATCTCAAGTGTTGTTATGGTCAGAGAGGTGGTGAATACCACATCTTTATCACATCAGAGCAGCTCATCAACTTCACAAGTCTCTGCTGAGCAGAGCTCATGAGACAGCTGAACCCTGTAGGATCACCTGTGTGACCTCACGTGGCCTTGCCATCCTGATTCCCAGGCTTTCCCTCTATCCCACTGATAAGGAAAGAGATAGTTGTTGTTCTTCAGTGGCTAAGTCACTACAACCCCATAGACTGCAGCACGCCAGGCTCCTTTGTTCTCCACTGCTTCTTGGAGTTTGCTCAACTTCATGTCCATTGAGTCGGTGATGCTATCTAACTGTCTCATCTTCTGCCATCGTCTTTTCCTCTTGCCTTCAATCTTTCCCAGCATCAGGGTCTTTTTCAATGAGTCAGCTCTTCGCATCAGGTGGCCAAAGTATAGGAGCTTCACCTTCAGCATCAGTCCTTCCAGTGAATATTCAGGGTTGATTTTCTTTAAGATTGATTGGTTTGATCTCTTTACTGTCCAAGGGACTCTCAAGAATCTTCTCCAGCACCACAATTCAAAAGCATCAATTCTTTGATGCTCAATTCTCACATTCATACATGATTACTAGAAAAAGATGGGTTTCCATCCTTTGGGGATGGAAGGGACACGAGAAATGACTATCATCTCAAATAGCCCAGACCAAAAAAACATTGCAATGAAATAAGAGTTCACTTTTTTTTTTTTTAAATCAGAGGTCTGCTTAGTTGAGAACTGAACTAGAGGTGAGTGGTGGTGGTGCTGGGTGGTGGTAGCAGGGGTAGCTGAGAGGAAAGTTGTAAACCCACTGTCAAGGCGGGGGTGATGTGTGAAGGGCTGGGACCAGCGGCTGAGGAAATGGGAGGAAGCAAATTCGAGCTGGGGAAATGGAAAAAGTCATGTTCACTGGGGGTTTGAGATGATTTTCAGAGAGGAAGGTGACTTTCCTCCCTTTGCTGTGGGCTGCTGGGCAGTGGGGAAAGAAGAAGCTGGGTTGTAGGATGCGTGTGAGGCTGGGTGACAAGGCAATCAGGGCCTGTCATTTGCTGAAGGGATGCGATGCACTTTGGGGTCACCGAGGAGCAGCCGTGTCAGCCTCAGATCACAGAGGTGGAATCTGACGTGGTCTCAGACTTTGGTAACAAGCTGAATATACTCAGCTGACCTCGAGGGTCCTGCAGGGGGAGACTCAAATGCTCAAATTCAGAATTGAATTCTGAGGATCATGGCTTCGCTATTGTTTCTTCAAGAAGCCTTCCCCTGACCCATCACATTAAGTTTCCTGGACATACCCCTAGTACTTTTTAAAAAATATTTCTTTTTGGCTGTGCTGGATCTCTGTTGCAGCGAGGGCTTTTCTCTAGTTGTGGTGAGTGGGGGCTACTCATTAGTTGCAGCGCACTGGCTTTCCATTGCAGTGGTTTCTCTCATTGCCGAGCACGGACTGTAGGGCAAGCAGGCTTCAGTAGCCTGTGGCTCTAGAGAACGGGCTCAACAGTTGTGGTGTACAGACTTAGTTGCTCCATGGCATGTGGGATCTTCCCGGATCAAGGATTGACCCCGTATCCCCTGCACTGGCAAGTGGATTCTTTACTACTGAGCCACCAGGGAAGCCTCTACCTACACTGCTAACAGCTGTAATATTCCTTTCTAGTACTTACTGCGACAAATAATCAACTCTACATTCACTGGGTTAATATCTGTGAGTCACCTGGACAGTTGTATGCCATGAAAACAGGAGTTGCACCTGTCTCGCTCACCACAGTCTCTCGTAGCCCAGCATGGTTTAATAATTATTTATTGAATGAATGGGGACATGAAATAAATGTTCATCAAGCTCCATCTATGTGAGGAAATGGCAGGATGAGTTGGCCCCAGGCCCACCCCTCAAGTCCTCAAGTGGGGCTTGCAGGCTGGTAGTGGAGCAATGCCAGGAACAACACAGCACAGTGGGAATGAGCCCCAGGAGAGGAACAAAGGGGCTTCAGGAGGAGGTGGCAATTAGTGATACTTTGTTTGCAATCGTCCCTTACAAAGATGATGAATAAGCTAATTCATCAATATTAACAATAAGCCTATAAGGGATGCATGACAATCATTGCAATTATTATTATTATTTTTTTTTTTTACAGAGGGAGAAACCAATAATCAGAGCTGGTCTGAGATTTGCCCAAGTGGTGGTATCAAATTTCTTCCCCAGTACACTTATTTCTCATTCCTTTTGAGACAGACCTTAGGAATGAGAGAATATTGGCATTCAGAACTTGGTGGAAGGAATGGAAAGAGGCCCATCTTTCCATTAGGAGGAAGAAACACTAATAAAGTCACAGCTGTTAATATTCTGAATGTGGAAATCATGGCACCAAGAACGTCAGGCAACATTCTAGACAGGAACATAGACCATCTGGCCCAGGCCCTTTATTTTACAGATGAAGAATCTGAGGCCTGGAGAGATGCAATGGCCCATTCCACAGGCACAGAGCTGTTGATGTGAGAGGGATTAGCTAGAACCAGGCCTTTGGCCTTTTAGAAAATTATATCTACCCCATAGGGTATATATGTTCAAGTTTATTCCCGCTATTGGCTAAAAGATGTGACACAATCTTTGTTCAGAAGGGAAGCCTTCACACTACTATATATAAAAGATAACTAATAAGGACCTATTGCATAGCACAGGAAACTCTACTCAATGCTCTGTAATAGCCTACTGGGGAAAAGAATTGAGCAAAAAAACAGTGGATTTATGTATTTGTATAACTGATTCACTTTGCTGTACACCAGAAACAAACACAACACTGTAAGTCAACTATATCCAATATAAAATAATAATTTTTAAAACAATAGAAACTGCTGTGAGGGGATATCTAGGAAGAGTGTTACCTAGGAATTTGAGAGCACAGACTTGGATTATCTGAGACTCAGATTAAATCCCAGCTCCTCGAGTCTTTCTCTCTTTCTCTGGCTTAAACAACAGAAATTTACTTCTCACAGTTCTGAGGGCTGGGAAGTCTAAGATCAAGGTTCCAGTGGATTCAGTTACTAGCAAAGCCTCTCTTCCTGGTTGCAGATGGGCAACCTTCTTGCCACATCCACACAAGCAATGTCCTCAATGTGCATGGAAGGTGAGAGAGAGACAGAGAGAGAGGAAGAGAGGGAGGGAGAGAGGGGCAAGCTTGCTGTCTGAGATCTCTTTTTATAAGGGCACTGATTCTTTGAGATCAGAGTCTCACATTTATAACTTCATTTAACCTTAAATACTTTTTTAGGGGGCCTTCTTAATTAAAGTGAAAAAGGAGAGTGAAAAAGTTGGCTTAAAGCTCAACATTCAGAAAACAAAGATCATGGCATCTGGTCCCATCACTTCATGGGAAATAGATAGGGAAACAGTAGAAACAGTATCAGACTTTATTTTTTGGGGGCTCCAAAATCACTGTAGATGGTGACTGCAGCCATGAAATTAAAAGACGCTTACTCCTTGGAAGAAAAGTTATGACCAACCTAGATAGTATATTCAAAAGCAGAGATGTTACTTTGCCGACTAAGGTCCGTCTAGTCAAGGCTATGGTTTTTCCAGTGGTCGTGTATGGATGTGAGAGTTGGACTGTGAAGAAGGCTGAGCACCGAAGAATTGAAGCTTTTGAACTGTGGTGTTGGAGAAGACTCTTGAGAGTCCTCTGGACTGCAAGGAGAACCAACCAGTCCATTCTGAAGGAGATCAACCCTGGGATTTCTTTGGAAGGAATGATGCTGAAGCTGAAACTCCAGTACTTTGGCCACTTCATGCGAAGAGTTGACTCATTGGAAAAGACTCTGATGCTGGGAGGGATTGGGGGCATGAGGAGAAGGGTATGACAGAGGATGAGATGGCTGAATGGCACCACTGACTCAATGGATGTGAGTCTGAGTGAAGTCCGGGAGTTGGTGATGGACAGGGAGGCCTGGCGTGCTGTGATTCATNCCCAGGCCCTTTATTTTACAGATGAAGAATCTGAGGCCTGGAGAGATGCAATGGCCCATTCCACAGGCACAGAGCTGTTGATGTGAGAGGGATTAGCTAGAACCAGGCCTTTGGCCTTTTAGAAAATTATATCTACCCCATAGGGTATATATGTTCAAGTTTATTCCCGCTATTGGCTAAAAGATGTGACACAATCTTTGTTCAGAAGGGAAGCCTTCACACTACTATATATAAAAGATAACTAATAAGGACCTATTGCATAGCACAGGAAACTCTACTCAATGCTCTGTAATAGCCTACTGGGGAAAAGAATTGAGCAAAAAAACAGTGGATTTATGTATTTGTATAACTGATTCACTTTGCTGTACACCAGAAACAAACACAACACTGTAAGTCAACTATATCCAATATAAAATAATAATTTTTAAAACAATAGAAACTGCTGTGAGGGGATATCTAGGAAGAGTGTTACCTAGGAATTTGAGAGCACAGACTTGGATTATCTGAGACTCAGATTAAATCCCAGCTCCTCGAGTCTTTCTCTCTTTCTCTGGCTTAAACAACAGAAATTTACTTCTCACAGTTCTGAGGGCTGGGAAGTCTAAGATCAAGGTTCCAGTGGATTCAGTTACTAGCAAAGCCTCTCTTCCTGGTTGCAGATGGGCAACCTTCTTGCCACATCCACACAAGCAATGTCCTCAATGTGCATGGAAGGTGAGAGAGAGACAGAGAGAGAGGAAGAGAGGGAGGGAGAGAGGGGCAAGCTTGCTGTCTGAGATCTCTTTTTATAAGGGCACTGATTCTTTGAGATCAGAGTCTCACATTTATAACTTCATTTAACCTTAAATACTTTTTTAGGGGGCCTTCTTAATTAAAGTGAAAAAGGAGAGTGAAAAAGTTGGCTTAAAGCTCAACATTCAGAAAACAAAGATCATGGCATCTGGTCCCATCACTTCATGGGAAATAGATAGGGAAACAGTAGAAACAGTATCAGACTTTATTTTTTGGGGGCTCCAAAATCACTGTAGATGGTGACTGCAGCCATGAAATTAAAAGACGCTTACTCCTTGGAAGAAAAGTTATGACCAACCTAGATAGTATATTCAAAAGCAGAGATGTTACTTTGCCGACTAAGGTCCGTCTAGTCAAGGCTATGGTTTTTCCAGTGGTCGTGTATGGATGTGAGAGTTGGACTGTGAAGAAGGCTGAGCACCGAAGAATTGAAGCTTTTGAACTGTGGTGTTGGAGAAGACTCTTGAGAGTCCTCTGGACTGCAAGGAGAACCAACCAGTCCATTCTGAAGGAGATCAACCCTGGGATTTCTTTGGAAGGAATGATGCTGAAGCTGAAACTCCAGTACTTTGGCCACTTCATGCGAAGAGTTGACTCATTGGAAAAGACTCTGATGCTGGGAGGGATTGGGGGCATGAGGAGAAGGGTATGACAGAGGATGAGATGGCTGAATGGCACCACTGACTCAATGGATGTGAGTCTGAGTGAAGTCCGGGAGTTGGTGATGGACAGGGAGGCCTGGCGTGCTGTGATTCATGGGGTCGCAAAGAGTCAGACACGACTGAGTGACTGAACTGAACTGAACTATCTCTCTATTTTCATTTTTTAAGAAACCGCCATACTTCTCTCCATAGTGGCTATACCAATTTACATTCCCACCAAAAGTGTAGGACGGTTCCCCTGTCTCTACATCTTCTCTAGTATTTATTGTTTAGAAATTGTTTTTTTATGATGGCCATTTTGACCAGTGTGAGGTGATACCTCACTGTAGCTTTGACTTGCATTTCTCTAATAAGTAATGTTGTTGAACATCTTTTCATGTTCCTTTTGTTGGCCACCTGTCTGGCTTCCTTAGAGAAATGTATATCTAGGTCTTCAGCCCATTTCGTTATTTTTATTTTTTATCGAGCTGTATATTTCGGAGATTAACTCCTTGTCAGTTGCATTGTTTGCAAATATTTTCTCCCATTCTGAGGGTTGTCTTTTCATTTTTGTTCTAAATATCCATCAACAAAGGAATGGATAAAGAAGATACAGTACATATATACAATACATATATACAATGTATATATGTATGTATACAATGTATACATACATATATACAGTACATATATACAATGGAATCTTAGCCATAGAAAGAGCAAATTGTGCCATTTGCTGCAACAGAGATTGTAATAGTGAGCGAAATAAGTCAGACAGAGAAAGACAAATATCATATGATTTCACTTATCTGTGGAATCTTAAAAAAAAGGGTATAAATTAACTTGCCTACAGAACAAAAATAGAATTACAGATGTAGAAACCAAACTTACTGTTACTAGGAGGTAAGGGAACAGAGGGATACATTGGGAAACTGGGATTGACATATACACACTGCTGCTGCTGCTGCTGCTAAGTCACTTCAGTATTTAAAATAGATACCTAATAAGAACTTACTGTATAGAACAGAAAAATCTACTCAGTACTCTGTAATGACCTATGTGAGGAAAGAATCTTTAAAAAAGAGTGGATATATGTACATGTGTAACTGAGTCACTTTGCTGTACAGCAGAAACTAACATGACATCATAAATCAACTACACTCCAATAAAGAGTTTAAAAAGATGTGGCATGTTTATAAGATGTATATTTACACAACAGAACATTACTCAGCTGTAAAATGAATGAGATAATGCCAATTACATAACATGGATGGACCTAGAGCTTATCATGCTAAGTGAAGTAAGTCAGACAGAGAAAAACAAGTATCATATGATACTGCTTGAAGGTGAAGGTGAAGTCGCTCAGTCGTGTCCGACTCTTTGCGACCCCATGGACTGTAGCCCACCAGGCTCCTCAGTCCATGGAATTTTCCAGGCAAGAGTACTGGAGTGGGGTGCCATTGCCTTCTCCAGAGGATCTTCCCAGTTGCTTATATGTGGAATCTAAAGAAAATGATGCAAATGAACTTATTTACAAAACAGAAATAGACACAGATATAGAAAATGAACTTATGGTTACCAAAGGGGAAAGAGGGGGAGGGATAAATTAGAAGTTTGGGGTTAACATATATACGCTACTATATATAACATAGACAACCAAAAGGACCTACTGTGTAGCATAGGGAGCTGTGCTGTATTTTTAAATATTTGATTAATTTATTTTTGGCTGTGCTGAGTCTTCATTGCTGTGTGGGCTAGCTACTCTCTAGTTGCAGTGAGCGAGATTTTCATTGCAGTGGCTTCTCTTGCTGTGGAGTAGAGCCCCTAATGCACTCAGGCTTCAGCTGTTGTGGCTCCTGGGTTCTAGAGCACAGGCTCAATAGTTGTGATGCACGGGGTTAGGTGTTCCTCAGTACGTGGGATCTTCAGGATCAGGGATCTAACGGGTGTCTCCTGCGTTGGCAAGCTGATTTTTTTAGCACTGAGCCACCAAGGAAGTTCCTATACTCAATATTTTATAATAATCTATAAGGGAAAAGAACCTGAAAAAAATACTTGCATCTTTATACATGTATGTATAACTGAATCTCTTTGCTGTATACCTGAAACTAACACAACATTATAAACCAAACTATACTTAAAAAAGAAAAAAAGTTAGAGGCAATGGAGACATATAGAGCTGAGGATTCTTACGTACAGTTACAAAATCAATCAATGGTGAATCTGAGATATGAACTTGAGGAGACTTTCCACCGTCTTAACTATATGATCTAGAGTTCAAGATGGGCCATAGGGAAATTTAATACAGCTGATAATCAGAGACATTACTAAGAAATGGAAATCGCCTATTAGGTTAGTAAGTTTTTGATATTACTCTGCTTCTACCCCTGACATGGAAAATTGTGGTGTTGTTTATTTTCAGGGGGTTTTTGGGTTTAGTTTGTGAAGTCTAGAAAAGTATGAAAAGTCCTGCATCTTAGATGCTTTGCAAAAACTTCATGCCACTTACCCGCAGATTCAAACTTGACCTCTAGTTGTCACTTTCAGACAACTGCTGCTAGACTGCTGTTAGACTCTCAGCTGACAGTCATGAATTTCTGGGATTCGATTTCCCATGGTCTTTCAGAGCACTTGTTTGCAGTGGGTTGATATCACTTAATGGATTAGGGAAGGTGAACACAAGCCCATCAATGTTTTAACATCATTTCCTATGTCTAAAAGTTGTGAGGGATTTAATACTTGGAAGGAAGGATGGAGGGATTAAGGAAGGATGGATGGAAGGAAGGAAAAGAAGGGAAATCATCTTGAAAGGTTGAATGACCAAAAGAGATGGCTGCTTTGAGGTTAAAGGTCTTGAATAAAAGTTCATCTGCTGCTTGGGGATGTGTGGCACCGTATAAAGTCTGTGACATTTGGATGTCAGCATTATCCAGTTAACATGAGGCAGGTGAGTTGCTGAGGTGGGTCTCACCTCAGTCAAGAATAAACGGGTTTTGTGATAGCTGTGGTAGTTATCAGATTTATGATAGCAAGCAGATGCTGCTGGGCTTATGCAAAAAAAAAAAAAAAAAAAAAAAGTTCTATCAAACACCAGGGGACTTCAAAGTCCCACAAGAATGGAGTGTACTTGTGGGAAATGACAATTTCCTGTCGTGTATTAGAGGGTTTAGAGAGGGACTGACCTCAGTGTGTACAGCGTGAAGGCTGATCTCAAGTCTGTTAAGCATGGGGAAAGGAGAGGCAAGGGTAGAATTTGCTCCCTGATGCAAAGGAGTGCTGTGGCTACCGACTTGACCACCTCAGAATCCTGAACTTTGCCCAAGGCTCTTTCTTTGGTTGTGAAGTCCCTCTCTTAATACATCATTTAACAAAATCTTACTCATCAGTTCAGTTCAGTCGCTCAGTTGTGTCCGACTCTTTGTGACCCCATGAACCACAGCAGGTCAGGCCTCCCTGTCCATCAACAACTCCAGGAGTCCACCGAAAGCCATGTCCGTTGTGTCAGTGATGCCATCCAACCATCTCATCCTCTGTCATCCCCTTCTCCTCCTCTGTCATCCCCTTTTCCTCTTGCCCTCAATCTTTCCCAGTATCAGGGACTTTTCAAATGAGTCAGCTCTTCGCATCAGGCGGCCAAAGTTTTAGACGTTCAGCTTCAACATCAGTCCCTCCAGTGAATACCCGGGACTGATCTCCTTTAGGATGGACTGGTTGGATCTCCTGCAGTCCAAGGGACTCTTAAGAGTCTTCTCCACCACCACAGTTCCAAAACATCAAATCTTCGGCACTCAGCTTTCTTTATAGTTCAACTTGCACATCCACACATGACCACTGGAAAAACCATAGCCTTGACTAGAAGGATCTTTCTTGACAAAGTAATGTCTCTGCTTTTTAATATGCTGTCTAGGTTGGTCATAACTTTCCTTCCAAGGAACAAGCGTCTTTTAACTTCATGGCTGCAATCACCATGCACAGTGATTTTGGAGCCCAGAAAAATAAAGTCAGCCATGGTTTCTACTGTTTCCCCATCTATTTCCCATGATGTTATGGGACCAGACGGCATGATCTTAGTTTTCTGAATGTTGAGCTTTAAGCCAGCATTTTCACTGTCCTCTTTCACTTTCATCAAGAGGCTCTTTAGTTCTTCACTTTCTGCCATAAGGATGGTGTCATCTGTATATCTGAGGTTATTAATATTTCTCTCGGCAATCTTGATTCCAGCTTGTGCTTCCTCCAGCCCAGCGTTTCTCATGATACACTCTGCATATAAATTAAATANTTGGTGATGGACAGGGAGGCCTGGCGTGCTGCAATTCATGGGGTTGCAAAGAGTCAGACACGACTGAACTGAACTGAACCTTCAATTAAAAATAACTTTTTAAAAGAGTATCATTCCTGTTGTTTCTTCTCACGTCAAATAAATGGTCCCCTTCCCACAAAGTGTGTCCTTATCTGTACCCACTGTACATGCTGCCCCAACACTTTACTGCTCCAACAATGCCCTGAATGCATAGGGAGCCTCTTCCCTTAGGGCGATGGGCAGGAGAACCTCATTGCCCCAGGGTTTGTTGATGTTAGCAGGAATACTTGTTCTGGAAGAGTCAAAGAATGAAAGTGGAAATGCTGACTCAGTCTATCTAACTCTCAGTCTGTAACAAGCAATCTGCTTTCAGTGTGGGTGGGTCTTTGACTTGGTTTCCTGTATAGTTTTGCCAAGAGAATATGAACAACCAGAAGAGGCTTTCACCTGCTTCCTCCATCACATCTCCCAATCTAAAATACCTTTCCTTTCATGAATGAAACACCTCTGTTCCTACTGAAGCTCAGTCTCCCTAAAGGGTCATGCATCTCATCTGCTCCTGCAGCATCAAGGGCATCAGTCCAGCTTTTTTTCTCTTGAATAGTTTCATCTCTTGTGGATTTTCCAACTGACACCCTAATAATGCTGTGCTGTATCTTACCTAAAAATAAATTTCTCTTGAACACATGTGTCCCTTGAACTACTGACCAAATACTTTGTTCCTCCTTATGGCTAAACTCTTGAAAAAGATTATAGGATTATCTCTTCTAATCTCCACTTCCTTTTCTCACCTCTTCTCTTGAACACATTACAATCAAGTTTCTTTTTCTTTTATCACACAAAGATGAGGGCAAAACAAAAGCCTGCTTTTGTCAAGGTCACCTAAAGCTAGGGTGAGGATTCGTCTTATTTTGTTCAGGTCAGTCTTCATTGTGCCTGTTGTGCCTAGTCAGGTATGCCTATTGCCTTGACAATTTTAATTATTGAGAACTTCCTTCACTCTCAAAAATTTTCTGATTTAGGCAAAAATTATACAATCATGTTACCAACTGATGGCCTCTGTGTCCCAAATTCAAAGGTCAATTTTCATTTTTACTCTCCTTAATAAGGTACATTTGACAGTTTATTCCAGAAATGCTGCCTTCCCTAATCTCAGGGCACCGCTTTCTCATCTTTCTTCTCTTATCTCACTGGAAGTTGTTTTTCAGTGTCCTTTAGGATCCTTGAACCTTTATCCATATTCAGTGTTTTGATAACCTCATTCTATCTCATGGCTTTAAATCTAATCTAAATGTTGCTGCTGCTGCTAAGTCGCTTCAGTCGTGTCCAACTCTGTGCGACCCCATAGACAGCAGCCCACCAGGCTCCTCCGTCCCTGGGATTCTCCAGACATCTAAATGTTGATTATGGCCAAAATTATACTTTGTCCCTGGACTATCCACTGCACTCCAACTTAATCTTTACTTAGATTTCTTATAGTTAGGGGCTTCCCAGGTGGCTCAGATGGTAAAGAATTTGCCTGCAATGCAGGAGACCTGGGTTCAATTCCTGGGTTGGGAAGATCCTCTGGAGAAGGAAATGGCAACCCACTCTAGTATTCCTGCCTAGGAAATTCCATGGAC
Organism: Neotragus moschatus; assembly: GCA_006410615.1. NCBI lineage: Eukaryota > Metazoa > Chordata > Mammalia > Artiodactyla > Bovidae > Neotragus > Neotragus moschatus. The sequence goes on from SJYA01002245.1 coordinate 902,226, forward strand.
AGAGGAGCCTGGCGAGCTACAGTCCGTGGGGTTGCAAAGAGTCGGACGTATCTTAGCAACCGAGCATGAGCACTCAAAGTCAATCAACCTTAGCACATCAAGAGCCAACTCCTGATTTTCTCCCCAAACTTACTCTCCTTTAGTCCTCCTCGTCTCAGTAAATGACAGCTTCTTTCTTTCACTTTCTTGGGCCCAAATCCTGGAACCATCTTTGCTTTCTCTCTTTCTCTCGTAACTCCATGGAATCCATCAGGAAGTTGGTCAGCTTTAAATTCAAAAGGTATCCAAGCTGGGATCTTTTTTCACCACCTTCACTACTGTTTCCATAGTCTAGGCCACCATCACCTTTTACCTTCTTTACTTTGGTTACTTGCTGTCTGGTCTTTCTGCGTCCACCTTGCCCCTCATCTCATTCTGTCTGTGCTCAGTCGCTTAAGTCATTGCTGACTCTTTGCAGTCCCATTGACTGTAGCCTTCCAGGCTCCCCTCTCCATGGAATTTTCCAGGCAAGAATACTGGAGTGGGTAGCCATTTCCTTCTCCAGGGGATCTTCCCAACCCAGGGATTGAACCGCATCTCTTATGTCTCCTGCATTGGCAGGTGGGTTCTTTACCTCTCGTACCACCTGGGAAGCCTCCTTCTGTCTAGTGGCTACACAAAAACAGCCTAAGTGAGTCTTGAGATGGCCTATGAGACACTCCATGATACAGCCCCGTACTTCTCTGACTTCATCTATCTTCCCACTGTCCTCCTGGCCCACTTGATGGCAGCTGAGTCGGTTGCTTGTTGTTTCTCAAACACACTGAGCCTGCACCCATTTCACCTGCCTGCTTTGGCTGTTCCCTCTGGATGGAATTCTCTTTACTTGGGTCCCCTGGTCCTACTTCATCATGTCTGTGTTCAAGTGTCACATTTCCTGATGGTCCTCACTATATAAAATAAAGCCACCACTGTTACCTCCCTGAAAGCACATTATGTTCCACCTACCCTGCTTTTTTTCTTTTTTCTCTTTTATACTTAAAGTTGGTTGACATTATCTATTTGTTTTCTCTCTCTTCTGCGATAAGCTCATAAAGACAACGACTTTCTCTCTTGTTCTAAGCTTTGCTGCTGCTGCTGCTGCTGCTAAATCACTTCAGTCATGTCCGACGCTGTGCGACTCATAGATGGCAGCCTACCAGGCTACACCCGCACTTAAGCAGTTCACAACATGCAATAGGCATATGGTAAATAGTTGCTAAATGAAAGAATGTACAAGTTGATTTCTAGTCTTAAAAAAAGAGATTGAAGACACATTTTTCAAAAATGTCCTGATGTCCGAGAGTTGAGTTGATATCCATTGGCAAGGATGAGAAATAGACATAAGATATTAAAAAAAAGAAAAGACTACCTAGGCTCCTTTGATATTAAAAGATGCCAATATCAAAATTTCTCCAAAACAGGGAAAGTTTTCTTTAAATTATATCATATCCATATGGGAAATATTATACAACTATAGAAGCAATTTTCAAAGGCTGCTGTTGCTGCTGCTGCAAAGTTACTTCAGTCGTGTCAAAGGCTATTTAATAGCAAAGCAAAGGGCTTGAAGTAAAATGCTAACAGAAAAAGGAAGAAGATAACCAACTGAAAGAACTCAAATATGTAAACACATGTATATGTCTTTGGGGAAAAAAAAAACATATTGAAAAGAAATGATCCAAAACATGAATAATGGTCATTTCTGGGTAATAGAATTATGGACAATTTAAATTGCATTTATGCTTTATATTTTTTCTAAAATTTTCATCATAGATATTTATTGTTTTACTATAAGAAAAACATAATTTATATATTCCTAAAATGACAGCTTTACAAACTCTCTGAAGTAAGACATTCTCTTTGAGTTTTTGCAAACACGATAAAAGATTAATTTTCCTAGGTACACAGTTCTCTCTGACTTTATTAAAGCTAACAGTATGCATTTGAAAGTTAGCTGATTGAGCTTGGTAATTTCTCATGGCGTGAGAAATCACACTTCTAAAGTTCTTGGTAGCAATATTATCTTCGCTCATTAAAACAGGATTGTTGGGGCTCCTAGCTGATAGCACCTGGTTTGCTTTTGTATAGTGGGTAAGAGAAGTTAGCATAATAATGTTTAATACAAAAGACCTCTGGATAATGCTGCTTGTCTATTAAAATATTATGAATCTGATTCTATGAGACTTTATTGTTACTATATCATGAATCTGCTTCTCTTTTTCATGCTAGACAGTGGCAACATTTTTCAAGAACCTCTTTCAGTTATAAGAAGCTGTAGTTTAAGTCTGAGTGTGGTTTGTGAGAGTACTAAAAGTATTTCTGAGGTTGCAATTTATCGTAGAGGAGGGGTTGACTAAACTTCACATGGGTTAACTATTCAAAAACCTAAAAATCAAAACTCAGACTAACTCTAGATCTGTGAAATCAGAGTTAAAAACCTCTGTTTCTGTTCTCCTTTGCTGTCTTAACTCTGATGGAAATACTGAGATCTCATGAAGATCTCAGATAAAAGACACTGTTAGCGTGCAGGTGCTTCCCCCCCTTCCTTTTGGTATTTTTCTGAGTTGAGACTGGATTTTTAGAAGATCATCTATTAAAACTTTATTTTTTGGAATCAGAAGAATTTGACAGAACAGTGCGCACAAGGAATTTTGTAAGGTCACCAGTTCGCTTGTGAATGAGCTTATAAGTTGTATTGTCTCATCTTTGTTTCCAAATCATTCAAAAGATCCTAATTATAATACTACAATTTAAAGAATAATAACAGTAATAGCATTATCATATGCAGAATCTTTTAAAAATGATACTAATGAACTTTCTATAGACTTAGAGAATGGATTTATGGTTACAGGGTTGGGGGAAGGGTAGGGAAAAGAGAGAGATAGGGAGTTTGGGATTGACATGTACACACCGCTATATTTAAATAGGTAACAGCCAAGGTCCTACTGTATAGCACAGGGAACACTGCTCAATATCCTGTAGTAACCTAAAAGGGAAAAGAATTTGAAAAAGAATAGAAAAAAATAAATCCCCAAATAATTGTTCGATGAAAAAAAATTCAAACACCAAAAAGGACTATAAAATTAGGTTAAATAATAAATATTGATCAATTGGGTGCCCCAAAAAGAATAATTGTGAACAAAATAATAATAATGAACAACGGTGCATATGTAGACTATAAATAGCAGTTTACACTAAGTTAGACGCTTTCCTGAACTTTCCCCCAATACTGCTGCCTCTCAATCCTTAGGTAACCACTCTTCTGAATTTTGTGTTAATCACTCTTTTGCTTTTTTTGTAGCCTTATCACTTACCTATGTACTCCAACTCAATATATTATTTAATGTATGCATATTTTTGAACTTGACGTAGATGGCATGATGCTGGATGTGCTTTTCCGGCATGCTTCTTTCTCCTGATTTTAATTGAGATTTTCCCATGTGGGTCTCTGTAGCTGGAGTTCATTAATTTTTCACTGCTGCATAGTACTCTCTTGTATGATCATACCACTGTTTATTCACTCAATAGATTGTTGATGGACATTTGGGTTATTTCCAGTGTTTACTGTTACAAACAAGGTTGCTATGAAGATTCTTGAATATAACTCCTAAAACACATGTCCAGAAGTTTCTCTAGGTGTAAACGTGGGAGTGACATTCTGAGTCATTGGATATGTGCGTGTTTAGCATTAGTAGGTAATGCCAAATTGTTTTCCAAAATGCTTATATAAATGTATGTACAGTGGCTGAGTGTTCTCCTTTCCTCTATAAATTAGCCGACGCTTGATATGTTCAACTTTTCTTTTTTTACTTTTACCTATCTGAAAGTAAAAACTTGATATTTCATTTCATTTGAATCTACTTCCTTCTAACCACTAATGAGATTAGGTTTAAACATATTTTCATTTAAATTATAGGTTTTAAAATTTATTTTTCTAAGAAATACTTGTTCATAGGTTTTGCCAATTTTCGTTTTTTTTTTTNCACTGTTTCCTCATCTATTTCCCATGAAGTGATGGGACTGGATGCCATGATCTCCGTTTTCTGAATCTTGAGCTTTAAGCCAACTTTTGTTAATCAGTCTTTAAAAGGAAGAAAATTCTTTCATATGCTACAACATAGATGAAACTTGAAGTCAGTATGCTAAGTGAAAGAAGCCAGTCACAAAAAGACAAATACTGTATGATTCTACCTTTATAAGATACCTAAAGTTGTGAAATTCATAGAAATAGAAAGTAGGATAGCAGTTACTAGAGACTGAAGGGAGGAGAAAGGGAAATTACCATTAAATAGATTTTGTTGTTGTTGTTCAGTTGCTCAATCATGTCTGAATCTTTGTGACCCTATGGACTATAGGCTTCCCTGTCATTCACTATCTCCTGGAATTTGCTCAAAGTCATGTCTGTTGAGTTAGTAATGCCATCCAACCATCTCATCCTCTGTCAACCCCTTCTCCTCCTGCCCTCAATTTTTCCCAGCATCAGGATCTTTTCCAGTGAGTCAGTTCTGCGCATCCAGTGGCCAAAGTATTGGAGCTTCAGCTTCAGCATCAGTCCTTCCAATGAATATTCAGGATTGATTTCCTTTAGAATTGACTGGTTTGATCTCCTTGCTGTCCAAAGGACTCTCAGGAGTCCTTTCTAGTGCCACAGTTCAAAAGAATCAATTCTTTGGTGCTCAGCCTTCTTTATGGTCCAGCTCTCACATCCATACATGACTACTGGAAAAACCATAGCTTTGACTGTATGAACCTCCATCTGCAAAGTGATGTCTCTGCTTTTTAATATGCTGTCTAGTTTTGTCATAGTTTTTCTTGCAAGGAGCAAGAATCTTTTAATTTCATGGCTTTAGTCACCACTTTCAATGATTTGGGAACCCAAGAAAATAAAGTCGGTCACTGTTTCCATTTTTTCCCTTTCTGTTTGCCATGAAGTGATGGGACCAGATGCCATTATCTTAGTTTTTAGTTTTCTGAATGTTGAAGTTTTGAGCCAGCTCTTTCACTCTCCTATTTCACGTTCATCAAGAGGCTCTCAGTTCCTCCTCATTTTCTGCCATTAGAACAGTATCATGTGCATATCTGAGATTATTGATATTTCTCCCAGCAATCTTGATTCCAGCTTGTGCTTCATCCAGCCTGGCATTTTGCATGATGTACTCTGCATATAAGTTAAATACGCAGGGTGACAATATACAGCCTTGACATACTCCTTTCCCGATTTGGAACCTGTCCATTGTTCCATGTCCAGTTCTAGCTGTTGCTTCTTGACCTGCATACAGGTTTCTCAGGAGACAGGTAAAGTGGTCTGGTATCTTCATCTCTTGAAGAATTGTCCTGTTTGTTGTGATCCACACAGACAAAGACTTTAATGTAGTCAATGAAGCAGAAGTAGATGTTTTTTCTGGAATTCTGTTGCTTTTTCTATGATCCAGAGGATGTTTGCAATTTGTTCTCTGGTTCTTCTGCCTTTTCTAGAAATTCTTGATTAACATACTGTTGAAGCCTAGCTTGAAGGATTTTGAGCATTACCTTCCTAGCATGTGAAATGGGTGCAATTGTCTGGTAATGTGAACATTCTTTGGTATTGACTTAAAAAGACATTAAGTTATAGGTTATTAAATATTTTGGATACAAGTCCTGTATTAGATATATCAATTGCAAATATTTTCTCCCAGTGAATAGCTTTACTATTTATTTTCCTAATAATGTTTTTGGATGACATGAGAATTTTGGCTTTTACATTTAGCTATGTGATCCATTTTTAATTAAACTTTGCAGATAATGTGAGGTAAGATTTTAGAGCTTATTTTTGTCCACATGGTTCCAACACCACCTGTTGAAAATAATTTCCTTTCCCCATAAACTGCTTTGGTGCCTTTGTTAAAAATCTGTTGACTACAGGGACTTCCTTGGCAATCTGTTGGTTAAGACTTGGTGCTTCCAATGCAAGGGGCATGGGTTCAATCCCTGGTCAGGGAACTAAGATCTCACCACATGCCTCCCAGCACCACCACCCCAAATTTTTGAGTATGTGATTATGGATTTATTTCTGGACTTTTATTTCTGTTTTATTGATCTGTTTGTCTTTCTGAAATATCACTTGCCATGATTACTATAGATTTATAGTAAGCCTGGAAAGGTAAGGAAGGGTAGTTACTCCAAATTAGTTCTTTTTCAAGAATGTTTTGGTTGTCCTAAGTTCTTTGTGTGTGTGTTAGTTACTCAGTTGAGTCTGACTTTTTGTGATCCTATGGACTGTAGCCCACCAGGATCCTCTGTCCATGGAATTCTCCAGGCAAGAATGCTGAAGTGGTTAGCCATTCCCTTCTCCAAGGGATCTTCCTGACCCAAGGATTGAAGCTGGGTCTCCTGCATTGTGGGCAGATTCTTTGCTGTCTGAACCACTAGGGATCCCATCTATGTAACTTTTTGAATTGTTAATTCACTTTTATTTTTCTTAAGGCTCCTGTTATTTTTATTGGGATTGACTAAACCTTCAGCTGTATTTGAGCTTCCCTGGTGGCTCAGATGATAAAGAATCCACCTGCAATGTGGGAGACCTGGATTCAGTCCTTGGGTTGGGAAGATCCCCTAGAGAAAGGAATGGCTACCCACTCCAGTATTATGGCCTGAAGAATTCCATGGACAGAGGACCCTAACAGATACAGTCCATCGGGTGGCAAAGAGTTGGACACTTCTGAGCAACTTTCACGCTTAGCTTTATTTGAGGGAAATTGACTTCTTAACAATATTGAGCTTTGTAATCCATGAACATGGTATATTTCTCTTTTTAGGAACATCTTTAATTTTTCTCAGCAGTGCTTTGTAATTTTCAGTGTAGAGCTCTTGCACATGTTCTGTTAAATTTATCCCTAAGCATTAATATTTTTATAATATTATAAATGGAATTTTAAATGTTCATTTTCCAGTTTTTCCATGCTTGTATGTGTGTGTGTGTATGTGTGTGTGTATGTGTAAGAGACAGAAAGATATGTTGACTTTACAACTTGCAATCTTGTTAAATTTCTTTGTTAGTTTCCTCCCTTCTCTTTTCTCTCCTCTTTTGCTGAATCTTATATTCATCATACTGGGCTTCCTAGTTGATTTTGTCATTTTCTTACTTTTTCTTTCCTATTTTCTTTTTTTTTTTTTTTTTTTGCTATTTTTGAGGAGACTAGAAGTCTTTTTCTAACTAATTGTAGGAGGTATATTTTTTAGGATACCAATTTTCCTGTGTTACGTGTGTAGCAAGTTATTTCTCTCATACAGCGATTTGCGTTGTTGCTTTCTGTATATATTTTTACAAGAACAAAAGTTAACTTTAATGTAATTAAAATGTTTGATCTTTTCCTTTAGGGTTTTAGCTTTTGTGTTTTTAGCCATAAAGGTCTTCTGTATTTTCTTCTAAAAGCTTTGCTAGCTTTTTTTTTTTCTTCCACATTTAAATCTTTAATCCATCTGGAATTTTTGTTATTGTGAGGTAGGATTCTTATCTCCTTTTCCCATATGCAGTTAAGTAATAGTTTCAGAATCATTTATTAAATTGCTGGTTCTTTCCACTTTGATATGTCATCTGCTGGAAGTTATAGATTAAGTGGGTCTATTTCTATCCTCTTTATTCTGCTCCATGAGTCCTTTGTCTATTCCTTTCCTAACATCTCACTGTCTTAATTACTGACTTTTAAACAAGGGTCAGCTCATCTCTACCTTCTAGGGTGTGTCCCCATATTTCTCCCCCTCCATATGTTTCTCCATCTAATTCAGTAGTCTTGCCTATTCTTGACAAGACTTAGCACGTGCCTGTGTGTGCTAAGTCGCTTCAGTCATGTCTGACTCTTTGCGACCCTACGGACTATAGCCTGCCAGGCTCCTCTGTCCATGGGATTCTCCAGGCAAGAATACAGGAATGGGTTGCCATTCTCTTCTCCAGGGGATCTTCCCAACCCAGGGATCGAACCCACATCCCTTGCATCTTCTGCATTGACAGGCAGGTTCTTTACAACTAGCATCACCAGGAAAGCCTCCTACTTTTGACATTTTATTTCTAATTAGAAGTCTGTTGCAGTATACCTAGTTGGTGATACATCCAAAAATGAATGTCATTTCTCTCCTCTTTCCCAATTACTCTTTATCCTACAGAGTTGTTTGGAAAACCACACAATTAATAGAAAAAGTGCTAGAGGACAGAAAATTGTGTGCAGTGATTTCTAGAACTAGGGCTTTTTGTTTTTGTTTTTTCTTCCTTTCGAATTGTTCTGCTTACTCTTCAGGCTCTGTGTTTCTCATCTAGTCTTTATTTCAATTCATGTACTACCTGAGCTGAACTATAAAATGGACTCAGACCTCTCAGACTGAAAAAGTGTAGGCACGGGAACGTATCTCAAAGGTGTAACTTCCTGCAGCTGCTCAGTTTCCTACTCTGCTTCTTAGACACAGCAGGTTTGGTGATAACACATGAGGCCTTGAGGAATGGGAGAAGCACAAACCCTATGGAAAGGGTGCGGAATGAGACAGTGGAGGCTAAGAAATCCGTCCGACTTCCATGAGACCTTGCAAGAACCTTACTGTGCCCACCTCCACATGAGACCTTGCAAGAACCTTACTGTGCCCACCTCCACATGAGACCTTGCAAGAACCTTACTGTGCCCACCTCTACCCTTTCCTCTTGCATAGCTCCTCCTCTTCAAATGCTTCAGATGCTTGCCAGGGAACAGGGGGCCCAGGTCACAGCTCCTCCTACTCCTTCCTCACCTCTGAGATCTGTTCTTCAGTGGGCTAGGGGGAGTAGAGCTGCAATGAAAGACCCTGTGGCTTCCTTGGTGGCAGCTGTGGGTGTGACCAAGTGAATGGGTACTTGTATGTGTGAGTATATGTCATCTGAGTGGGAAAAGAGCAGTAAAACACTGTGATCTTTGTGGTGGGTTTCCCTCTCACTCCCCCCAACCTCTTCTATTTTAATCTGTGTTGCCCTAGCCCTTGGTCCTTTGCAAATGTCACCACATTCCCCCCAGCCTCCCCCTCATTCTCTTCCGTGACCTTTTAGGGCATCCTATGGGCAGGGCTTACATTTAAGAGGGTTTGATGAATGATGTAGAACGCCTCCCCTCTTCTACTTTTAGGAGGTCTGAAAACCATGCTGCTGAAGTCTAGCATCAGTTCAGTTCAGTCAGTTCAATTCAGTTGCTCAGTCGTGTCTGACTCTTTGCAACCCCATGGACTGCAGCACACACTCCTCCAAGAAATCAGTAAAGTTACTCATCTCCCAAGTGCTTGAGGTCAGTAGAATTATTGCCAAAATCTGAAGAGCTGAGTTTCTTGTCAACACTGAGGTCGAGTTGACATAAAAACAGTATATGTAGGGGAAGATGCTGGAGACATGGTGTTTTATCATGAAAAAGCAAAAGACTCTAGGAATTTGCAGAAACTGTGGGGAAGAATTTCAAAGTACAAAGGATGTGGAATATGAGGCTTCAACCTTGACCTAGATGTCAGAGGGACAGAGAGGCATGCTATGACTACAGGTGTCAGGAAGCATTTAACAGGAGGCTTCCTGTGTGCTATTTGGATCTGTCAGGAATTCTCTGTTCTTTATTAATTCCTGAATATTTAGGAATTAAGAGGAGAAGCAAGCCTCTCCCAGGGGCTGAGGAATCCAGACATTTCCTTCGTTAGTTTTTCTATACAGTGATAAGTACCATTTTCCTTTTTATGGACCATATCGTAATATCTCTGCTGAAAATAGCTATCTTGTAAGACAGTATAAATACCTACACAGTGTTGAGTAAAACACCTTTGCTCCATCAGAGCTCTGGCCCCGTGTCTTTCTCTCTCTCTCTTTTTCAGGCTGATCCCCTGGAGTGCAGAGGCTCTCTGAGTTCACTTTCCTGCCCGGGCTTCTAAGACCCTTCACCCCATCAAGAGGGCACCTGAGGCCTTCGGGAACTAAGCAAACCCCATGCAGGGGCTTTATTGGTTTTCTGCATAAACCAAGGAATATCAGCCTCTTTCTCTCTCCTTTACTTCCTTATTGGTCGACTCTGGACCACCAGGTTCTGGTCCATTAAAGGACCTCAACATACAGGATTGCATAAGGAAAGTGATTTGGTTTCTTATGAAAATTTGCAAAGTTTCTTACCTGGTAGAATATAACTTGCATGTGTGCTCAGCCTTGTCCAGCTCTTTTCGACCTTATGGACTGTAGCCCACCAGGCTCCCATGTCCATGGCATTTCCCAGGTAAGAATACTGGAGTGGGTTGTCAGCTCCTTCTCCAGGGATTGAACCTGCATCTTCTGCACTTGCAGGAGGATTCTTTACCCCTGAGCTACTGGAGAAGCAAGCCCTGAGAAAAAGCATACCATTTTAATTTACACTATCTGCACAGTGTAGAAACACTAAGGAAGGAAATTGATGGTGAGAATGTAAAGTGTACCATTTGGCAATTAAAAAAAATTTTATTTAATTAATTTTAATTGGAGTCTAATTCCTTTACAATATTGTAGTGGTTTTTGCCATACATTGACATGAATCAGCCATGGGTCCCTCATCCTGAACCCCCCCCCCCCACCTCCCTCCCCATCCCATCCCTCAGGGTCATCTCAGTGCACCAGCCCTGAC
>SJYA01002246.1:7810-33733 GCA_006410615.1 Neotragus moschatus
ACTCTCTTTATTGTATATTGGTGTTTCTTGTTAAAAAGTTGGTCCTTTTCGTCATTAACAGACTGCTTCTATTCCATTTTGATTAGACACACGTGGGATGCTTTCTCTTTATCCTCACGTCTCACGTTCCTCACCTCTTTGTGCGTCTGTGTTGTTTTCTGGATACTTTGCACAGATCACACTTCCATGTCATTAATATTCTCTTTGTGTGTAGTCTGCTATAAAATTATTCATTATTTTTAGTAATTTTTAAAAACGTTTGTAAGTTCTTTAGTATTTTTGAATGCTTTAACTTCATTTTCAAGCCACCTGTTTCTGGAAATACATTAAACATGTTATTGTGTCTCGTTAATTTCACTACACTGAGGAGTTATGTCTGATTCTGCTGTTATTTTTGTAGGCCATTGCTTATACCTATTTGTGGTTGTATTTCCTTGTGTGTTTGGAGCTGTTAATACTGTGAGCTGCTCATTTTCCTTGCAGTTTTACGTCTGGGGTTCCATAAGGCCTGGAATGAAGGAGAGAGCCTCTAGAGAGGATTTGCTTCTCTCGTGTGACTGAGGACATTGCCAGTTTGGGACCATGCCGTATTCTCTACTAGAAGTTTTCTTGGACCATCCTGGTTGGGCTGTGAAGCCAAGTGAGAGTCTACTCCGGATTATACACCTTTAGATTCTTTTTCCTGCTTTGCTTACGACTAACCTTTAAGACAAGCACTTTTCCTTGCCTTTGTAAAAATTACCGATTCCCCATATTAAAGGTATAGCCCTGTGGAGGCCAAGCTTTAGGAAAAATATCTCCTACTGGGTGCCCTGTATCAGGCGGCTCATTTGAGGCAGTGAAAACTTAGGTTCAGTGGTGTCAGTAAATGGCTGTGAGAAGCAGGCTTTAGAGCTCTGATCTCCCCAGGTTTCCACACCCACTTAGTTCTTGGCCTGAGGATTCCTTATACTTCTTTCAGCTCATGGATACATTTAAGGTGTTGTAGAGTTTTACCCTACATGTCTAGTTTTCCACAAAGGATTACCCAGGCACCTAGTCTACCATCCAGGAGAAGTCCTTCTTGAACTGGTTGGTACAGTGAATGACTTACAACTAAAACCTCAGCGATTCTGCCTCATTCTTGCATTTCTGTGTGAAACCAGCCTGGGCACATGCTCACCAGTGTGGAGCGTCCGCTTTCAGTGTGCAGCTAGCTTCTGTGTATGTTGGAGAAGGAGACGCAGCCCGTCCGGCACTCTTGCCTGGAGAATCCCGTGGACAGAGGAGCCTGGTGAGCTGCAGTCCCGGGGGCCTCAAGAGCCGGACACGGCTGAGCGACTGAGCCACCACCGCCCGCTCTTACGTGCCGTTGCCGCCTCTGGACGTGAAGGTTCTGTTCTTCAAGTCGCTTCCCTCCCCTGGCAGATCCTCCTCCCCTGCCTCCTGGTCAGGCCGCCCTGGGGTTGTCTCACCCCTGCCCTTCTCTCCAGGGAGAGCTGCCGCTCCGGCAGCTTGGCCCGGACTCCCTGGTGCCTGCCTCCCGCAGATGGAAAGGAGGGCGCTGCGTGTGGTTGCCAGTCTTGGATCCCACAGCATTGGGGGCTGTGACAGATGGCTGCTGCCTGGTTCTCACCCTGCCTGACTGTTCTCACCCTGTCAGGTGGTGCCCTGCCTGACCCCCTCTCACCTGGAAGTGCCGGCAGTGGGAGTACCACCCACTGGGCCAGACCAGCCACCCCTGGATGGGTCCCAAGAGCTAGTGATCCAAGTTGCTTGGCAACCTGGGGCAACAAAGGGTCTCAGGTAATGGTTGTTAAGCAGCCCTAGAACTCACCAGGGCCAGTGTTCCCGTGGAAAGTGGTGAGAGCATTGCCTGGGCCCCGGGCCCAACGGTGACCCTGCTGGGTGCTGCACCAGCCCTCTGCAGCTTCCTCCCCAGGCCTTGTCCCACCAGCTCTTCCGCCCCCTCGCCCCATCCAGACCAGCCTCCCACTGCCTGCTGCAGGCACCAAGCAGCATAAAGCCCCAATCCTCCCCTGTGCCCCTGTGGGCGCTGCCTGCTCCCGTGGCGGCCTCGCTCCACCCATTCACGGACAGACGCAGGGACAGGGCCACGGGAAACTCCAAATCCAAGGCTGCTTTATTACTGGTCAGAAGGTGCTCACAAACAGCTCTGAGAAGAGGAACACTGAACAGCTCTGCCACAGTCTGTGTGGGGCTGCCTGCCCACCCTCCAGTGGGCACCCTAAGGCCTTTCACGCATTGGTGTTTTCACTTTTGTATTTGTATAAAAACAGAACCAGTCCTGGAGTAGAAAGTAAAACCCTGTGATGACTTTTTAGGACCAAACCGAAGTGTGACAGGTTGGAATAGGAGTTCCGAGGGGCTGGGACAGGGGCCACCGTGGTCCAGTCACTGCCCCCCCCCAGGGGTTGGTAGAAGCCATTGGAAGGGGGTTTGAGGAGAGCACGGGGCATAGCTGACAGGAAGGCCAAACTCAGACAGGAGCACCCTGTCTTCATCATTTTTTAACTTCTACATACCATAGAAATTTAAGCAAAATAGCTATTTTATATATATTTATACCTCATACATATAAATCAGGCAAGTAAAGAGCTCAGGGGCGCTGAGATGGGGTACCCCGGAGGCGGGATGCTGGGTTCTCCGGCGCCCAGGCCACCAGCCCTGGCTGTGCCGAGGCTCGGTTCTTATTGCTGATGCGGGCGTGGTTCTGTGGCGGAAGCGCCTGCGGGCCAGGTGCCTGGGCTCCACAAGGGCAGTTGTCCTCAGACCCACGGCGGCCCCTCAGGGCCTCTCCGCAACTGTGGGCGCGGCTGCAGCTCCAGAGACTTGTGCTCGGAGCCTGGCTCCTTTCTCTGGGGGTCCTGGGCTTCCAGGGGGCGGGCAGCTCAGACACAGACCGCTTTGCTAATTGAGCTGCACAGCGCTCCCGACTCAGAAGGGTCTGGCTGGCTTCCTGACGTCTTAAAGAGAAGGGGCTCTTGCCAGGACACTTGTGTGGCAAGAAAGCACACTTAGGAAGTGGTCCGCTAAGTGCTGTACTAAAAATATTTACTGAACATCTTGGCTGAAAAGAAATGGGAGATAACTTTTTCTAAAAACCTTGGAAGTGGCTCCCTGGGAGGGGCCGGTTCCTCCCTGAGGGGCTGGTGACTGAGGCAGCCCAGGGCCTGGACCGGCCTGCCTGAGTTGCGGGAACTGGAGCTAGGGGCCCCAGGGGGCCCGAGTCCATGGTGAAGGCGGGTGGGAGACCCGGGGCACCTGGGGGCTTGAGAGAACCCGGGTCACCACGTCCTCCTTCCAAGTGAGAGCCCCAAAAAGTGTTATTAAGAACAGAAGGGAACGGTGGGAGGGGAGGGCCAGGGAGCACTGAACTGAGCAAGGAAACTGGAGGCGGGGCGGCGCGGGCGCCGGAGCTCGCAGGAGGGCGGCGCTCAGAAGATGTTGGGGCACATGTGCCAGTCCTGCCTCTCCTTGGCCTCCCAGTAGCCCCCTTTGTACACGCAGGCCATCTCCCCGGTCAGCGGGTCCAGCTTCTTCTCGAACCACAGCGGCACATACACCTCGGCCTCCTTCTCTGTTGGGCGGCAGGGTGGGCGCGGGCATGGGCGGCCTGCCTCCGAGGCTGCACCTGGAAAGCCTCTCCCCAGCCCCTCCCCGCTGCCGGATGCCCCCAGCTCCTCCCAGCCCCTGGGAGGCCCTCTCCCCTCGGCTCACCTTCGTCCACCCCGCAGCCCCGGGAGCAGGCCTCCAGCCGCCGGCGCCGGTTGACGCGCTGCTTCTCCTCCAGCCGCTGCTTCTCCGTGTTGGCCTCGTCCCAGTGGCCCTTCTCCATGAGCCGCTGGTCCGGCCGCAGGCGGCTGTCTGTGGGCGCCACCCCCTCCTCGTTCTCATTGAGGGTCAGGGCCAGTTCGGAGAAGTAGTACATGTTCTCTGCGTTGTCCCTGCGGGGTCCCGTGGGATGAGCAGTCGGGACACTCGGCCCCTCTGCTTCCCCTCCTGCGTGTCCACCCGCTGAACCTGCAAACCCAGCCTGGCGCCCGCCTCACCCTCCCTCCCTGCATCTTGCAGGCCCCCCGCCCTGCATCCGCTCTGTCTCCTCCAGTGTTCATGTTCTCTGCCTGAAGCGCTTCATAGTGCCACCATTCCTTTAATGTGTGTGAAAGCACATCCTGGGCTGCTTTTTTGAAGCCTGAAGCAGCGCATACTGCTGCCTTCTTGGACCTCAGGCGTTTTGGATTAGTCCTGATAACTTGGTATGTTGGTCCTTACACAGCCTGCTTGTATTAATGCAGCCTTCCCACCTAACCAAAAGGTAGAATCCTGACAAAATCTACATGTAACCATAAGGAAAACTCACCAATCCGCTGCCTTCTCAGGTAGCCATCGGCGGGTCTCCTGGGTTCATCCGTCCTTTGCTTTCCTTTTAGTACAATTTCACTGTGTCTTCGTGTAGTCTTAAGTGTGTGTATGTATGTCTCTCTGTATTTTAGATACTTGTTTTTAAGTATAAAAAGGACGTCATGATATATACAGCCTCCTGGGACTTGCTTTTTTAGACTTAATCTTATATTACTAAGATGTCTCTGTATTGTATGTTGCTCTTCACTTGCTTCATCTACTGTGAATACTGCACTGTGTGAACACACTAGTTATTCATCCTGTACATTTGGGTTGTTTCCAAGGTTTTGCTTTGGAGTGATCTTACACATGTTTCTTGTTATACACCTAGAGGAATTCTCGAGTACCTAAAAGTGGGATTTCTGGGCTGCAGTTTGTGATGTCCTTCTTTAGGAGGTTACGGCGTGGTCCTACCCGCTCACATTCCCACCAGTGATAAGAGATACTGTGGATCCGTATCTTCAGCACTTGATATGACCAGACTTTTCATTTTTTCAAATCAAATGGTGGTAAAACTGTGTATCTCATGTGGTTTTGGTTTGCGTTTCCCTGGTGACCAATGATGTTGATAACTTTCATGATTGGCCATCATGTTTCTTCTGTGCACATTTTTTGCTTTATTTGTTGGTTAGAAGTTTTGAAACTTTTCCTTTATTCGTTTATATTTGGCTGTGCTGGGTCTCCGTTGCTGCGTGGGCTTTTCTCTAGGTGCAGTGAGCCGAGGCCACTCTCCAGGCACAGTGCGGGCTTCTCACTGCAGTGGTTTCTCTCGCTGTGGAGCGTGGTCTCCAGGGCGCATGGGCTTCAGGAGCTGCAGTTCCTGGCACTGGGGCACGGGCTCAGTAGTTGTCGTGCACGGACTTAGTTGCCACGTGGCATGTGGGGTCTTCCGGACCAGGGATTGAACCCATGTCTCCTGCATCGGCAGGAGGACTCCTTGCCACTGGCTCACTAGGGAAGCCCTAGGTAGAAGGTGTTTATGCATTCCTTTTTAAATCGTTGTTTTTGATTGTAGTAGAATGCATACGTGTTCGTAACACTAACTGTGAGGTGTAAATATTGTGGTTACTTTCTCCAGGTTTACTCATTGTCCTTTCACTTTCTTCAAATCATCTTTTAATGAGCAAATTTCTTTTAATGAAAAGCTGAATGGAATACATCAGTGTTTTTGTCTTATTTAACATGTAGTTCCTTAAGTTTTAGAAGATACTCATCTGTATTTTCTGCTTAGAGTTTCACTTATTGTTTAACAGTAAGTCAGAGTTAATACTTATTCGAAGTCCTTTATTTGGAGTTGGTCTTTGTTGTAATGTGAAGGAGAGAGTCACTTAACCTTCTTCTATAGGGATAACCATTCTCCCTAGATCCCTTTAGTGGGTGGTGCCATCTTTGTTATGTAGCAAAGATATATACACATCCAGGCTGCTGCTTCCAGGCTCACTATTCTGTTAAACTGTAGCTTCAGAATAAGTCCTGGGGTCTAGTAGGGCAGGTCCTCTTTTTTCTGTTCTTCTTTAGAAATATCCTGGCCCTTTATTCTTAAATATAAATTTGAAAATCATAATATCACGTCCCATGAATAGTTGAGTATTGGGATTTTGCTTGATTTGGTGACTCTCTGTGTGTGCTAAGTCACTTACGTTGTGTCCGACTCTGTGATGGCATGGACTGTAGCCTGCTAGGCTTCTCTGTCCGTGGGATTCTCCGGGCGAGGATAGTGAAGTGGCCATGCCCTCCTCCAGGGGATCTTCCCAACTCAGGGACTAAAACCCATGTCTCTTACATCTCCTGCATTGGCAAGTGGGTTCGTTACCACTGAGCCGCCGGGAAAATCACTATTGGGATTTTGTTTGATTTATTGACTCTTTAGATCGTGATACTTTTATAAATATTTGGTCTTTCTACCCATGACCATGGTACCTTTCTCGATTCATTAAGCCCTTCCTTGATAGCTCAGCAGAGCTTTATGCTTTTCTCTGTAGAGGTCTTGCACATTTTGTAAGGTTCACTGCAAGGCCCTTGATGTTCTCTGATGTGATCACTGGTGTCCTCTCCTAAACTGTACCTTCTGAGGATCTTAGTGTGGAGAAAGGCAGCTGACTTCTGCATTACTTTTATGTTGAGGCACATAAGATGCTTTTTTTGTATCTGTTTAGATCTGTTAATGTAACAAATTGATGGATGGATTTTCTAGTATAAAATTATCCTTGTGTACCCAGGATAAACTCAAAATATGACTGAAGAACGTTTTTGTTTTGTTTTGTTTTTTTAATACTGTTGGATTTCCTGGTGTGCCATTTAGGGATGGTGCTTATTATCCATGAGTGAGAAAGGGTTCACTACTCTTTTATCCTAATTTGGTACCAGTTATCTTATATTTGCTTCACAGTATAATATTTTTTTCTTTTTTCTGTGGTCTGGAAGGTAAAATTGGGATATTTATTTATTTCTTAAAAACTTGGTAGAATTCACCTATAAAATGACTTGGGCTTTGTGTTTTCCCTGTAGGAATTTTTTAACCACTGCCTCAGTATCTTTAATTATAGGACTATTCATGCTTTTTTATTTCTAGACTCAGTTCTACAAGAAAAGTTGAATTTAGAAAAAATATATTTTTCTGAAAATTTGTCTTTCCACTCTGAATTTTAATGATCTCTTTATACTTTAAATATCATAATAAACATAATGAGAACATTAATAATACGTATTTCTGTACTCTCTTGATCAGTCTTACCGGTAGTTTTCTGTTTGTTTTTTCCCCTCAAAGATCTACTTACTTTTTAAACTTTATTTTACTTCTACTTTTTAACTATATTTTCTTTTTTCTTTGTTTGTATGTTGAACTTTCCCTAATTTCTTAGAATGAAAAAGACTATCTATAAGCTTATATACCAATTTAAGGCAAAAGTTTCCTTTGAAGCATTGCCTTTAGTACATCCAGCCAGTTTTGTTTTTTGTTTTCCTCAGAAGCATTTAAAACCTCCCATTCTAATTTCTTATTTTCCCCACGAGTTGCTTAGCAACTTGAGTTTTTCCGGGCTCTGTGGGGACTTCCTGCCGCGTTGCGGTCGCTCTGGTCCGCCTCGCAGAGGCTGCTCTGCGCGCCGCCCCCTGTCCTGAGGCTCGCCTCTGGGTTCAGTGGGCAGTTGAGCTCCGCATACGTCTCGTGTACGTTCATGTCGAGAAGAAGCTGATGTCTGCTGCAGCCATAGCTATATGTATATCCTGTGGCTTGTTGCTCCCTGTTTTGCTGGGTTGTCTTTCCCCATTTAACTCTCAACGAGAGAGAGGAGTGTGCTGAAACCCGCCTTCCACTGTGGGGGGGGTTACCCATTTCTCCCTTCACCGTCAGCATGCGCTGCGCATATTTTCAAGGCCCTTGCACTACTCGCATAATGGTATCATGCGTGCTGTTTCAGTTCAGTTCAGTCGCTCAGTCGTGTCCGACTCTTTGCGACCCCATGAATCGCAGCACGCCAGGCCTCCCTGTCCATCACCATCTCCCGGAGTTCACTCAGACTCCTGTCCATCGAGTCAGTGATGCCATCGAGCCATCTCATCCTCTGTCGTCCCCTTCTCCNAGCTTGTGTTTCTTCCAGTCCAGCGTTTCTCATGATGTACTCTGCATATAAGTTAAATAATCTTCCCAAAGCACCCAACCTTTATCATGTAGCAACTCTTCCATTCCTGATCCTGCTTTTGCCTATTTTCACCTGATAATAAACATGGCTGTTATAGATTTTTGGGGTAGTGTTTTCACGATATATTTATCTTTTACTTTCAGTCTTTGCCCATCTTTATACTTTGGATATTTCTTAGAAGGTGATACATCTGGATTTTTAAAAATTCAGTCAGTATTTTGCTCTGTAACTAGTGTTCATCTATATATATGCTTTCTGTGTTAACTATTTTTATTTGCCTTTCTTTAAAACAAAAATGTTAAGTGATTTAAAAATCTTCTATCGGTCTCCGCCTTCACATCCCTTGGTGTCCTTTGTCTCTCCAGACCCCATTGTGTTCACATCATCTACACTCTTTAATTATGGATTATTGTGGGAATATTTGCTCTTTTTTCCTTTGGTCTTAGTAATTACTTTAAAAAAAAAAAACATTCACACAATCTTTTATTTTATGTAATGTTCTGTAGCACCTTCTGGACTTTTCCCTTCCCTTTTAAAGTTATGTCCAGTACTGTTTTCTTTGTGTGTTTTTGTGTGACAGACCTTTTAGGGCTGTTCACCTGAGATTTTTTTTTTTTTTTTTTTAAGCACAGCCTCATATTTGAATGATAGCTCGACTGGACAGAAACTTTTACCCTCTAATTTCATTCCCTTCATTACTTTGAAAATACTCCAACATGGCTGTTAAAAAAATCTGATGTCAATTTGATTTTTCTTTCTCTACTGAAATCTTCTCTGTTTTTCTCCTTAGTAGTCTTAGTTTTAAGTATAGTATGAACTAGGCAGAAGTTTTTCTTTATTTTTTGCTTCTGGAACTCTGTAATGGGCCCCTTTAAACCCAAGGCCTTTCACGTCTTCATTTTTATACAGGGAGATTTATCTCCATTATTTCTTTTAACTATTTCTCTCTCCTTTCTATTTTTCTTTCTTTTCCTTTCCTTCTGAGATTCCAAGTAAGCACTAACTTCATGGTTAATCTAGAAATTACAGTGTGCATAGTAGACTTAGTCAGAAGTTAGGGTGCCTCTTGAACCTCCTCTCGGGCAGCAGCAAGGCCTTTGAAAATTCTCCTTCCAGTTAATCCTTTTCTGGGCTTCCCTGGTGGCTTAGAGGGTAAAGAATTCACCTGCAATGCGGGAGACCTGGTTTTGATCTCTAGCTCAAAGGAACCAGCTATCCGCTCCAGTATTCTGACCTGGAGAATTTCATGGGCTGAGGAGTGCAGTTGTATTTAATGTTTACATTTTGAACTTCATAAGAGGTACTTATTTATCTCTTTACAATTCACGTAGGTTTGGTTCCTTGTTTCACACATCTTGATTTTTCCATCTGCGAGCTCTGTCCTTTAGTGCAGGTCTGCTGGTGGCTAAAGGAGTTGTTTGAAAATGACTGTTTCAGCTTCAGTCTGTAAAGATGTTCTTCCCAGGTGTGCAACTAATTCTAAGCTGGCAGTGAGTCTTTCTGCACATGGAAGACTTCATTTCACTTTTTTCCAGCTTCTGTGACATTGCCAATGAGGAGATGTCTGTCTGCTGTTCCTTGGAAAGTAAAGTCTTTCAGAAATCTAGCTGCTTAATATTTTCTCTGAGCTAGTTTTACCATTTCATTGTATAGATTTAATGCGGAAAATTCCCTGCTGGGCTCTTTCTTCTGGACTCTGACGTGCCCGCTGGGCCCTGCTCTCAAACTCAACGTGCATTGCCATCCCCACTGCAGCCGGCAGGCCCCAGGGGTGCCCGTGAGGCTGCTCCCGGGACTCACGCTGGGTCCCCAGGTGGCCAGCCTTCTCACGCTAGCTTCTTGTCTTTTTCAGCGTTTGTCTCTTTATCTGAAGATTTTGGTTATTTCTTCTGACCTGTAGCCAGTCCGTGGGTTCGCTCTATTAACCCTTTCTGTGGAGTTCTCAATTTCAGTCACTTTATTTTTCTTTGTAGAATTTGCTTCCTTCTCTTTGGTCAGCTGCACCACTGTTTCCCGCCTCCCGCCTCCTGTTTCCTGCGCTTCCTGTCGTGTTTGTGTTCCTGCCGTGGCCTGTGGGGCCTGCCCAAGTCTCTGTGAAAGACTGGGCGCTGCCCGTCACACTGTGCCATGTGGGACTCCAGCTGGGCGTCTGCCCCTTCCACGGGGACAGAGCGCACTTCCCGCCTGGCTGGGCAGTCGCCTCCACTCGACCCTGTGCCCCCATGCCTGCGCCTGGCCCCGTGGTCCCCTCGCCCCTATGCCCCCACGCCTGACCCCGCGGCGCACTCACGGCAGCGGGTGCTTCTTCCACAGCAGCTTGGCCGGCAGCGTCTGGTAGACCGTTTTCTGTTTCCCGTCTGAGTTGGGGCTGCTGGGGCTGCTTTGCACAACCTTGGCGCACTCCATCTGCTCGTCCCAGGAGCCTGACAGCACGTAGTGGGCCTTGCCCTGGCTGTCACTCACCACTCCTGTCACCTGTGGGAATCAGCAGGGCCGGTGTGGGCACGCGCCCGCCCCAGGGTCCTCCATGGCAGGGCCGGTGTGGGCACGCGCCCTGCCCCAGGTTCCCCCATGGCAGGGCCGGTATGGGCATGCGCCCCACCCAGGGTCCCCCATGGCAGGGCCGGTGTGAACACGCGCCCGCCCCAGGGTCCCCCATGGCAGGGCCGGTGTGGACATGCGCCCGCCCCAGCGTCCCCCATGGCAGGGCCGGTGTGGACACACGCCCACCCCAGGGTCCCCCATGGCAGTGCCGGTGTGGGCACGTGCCCGCCCCAGGGTCCCCCAAGACTCAGAGAGGCGGCCGTGCTCACCTTCCGGGCCACCTCTTTGGAGAAATAGCTGTAGGGCAGGAACTTCAGCTGGCACCGGTCCTTTGTCTTGTGGTTCACAATCTCAATGTCCCCTGTCTGGACAGGGAGGGGGCGCTCAGTGGCTGCTGCCTGCCCAGGCCAGTGGCCCTCCCAGGCACCGCCTGACCTGGTGTGGCCCTCCCGGGCACCGCCTGACCTGGTCGATCCAGAGCTTGCCCACGATGATGTTATGCACGGTCGAGGTGCTTTTCCTCCACACGTAGTGATTCCCGCTGGCCTGGAACTCTAAGTGGATAGCACCTGGGAGCCAGACACAGGGCCGGAGGTCACAGCCTGCCGAGCTGGGTCCCAGCCAGCCTGCCCCACCTGTACCCATGGGCCTGGGGTCCTGAGGACCGGAAGAAGCGTTTGTAGAGACTGGGGACAGGGCACAGGCCAGGGGGAATCCAGGAGGCCTCTGGGGGGACTCGCGTTACCCTTGGAGGCCCCAAGCTGGCTTCGGGGTCAGCAGCCCCTCCCCTCGCCCGCGCGTCCTTCTGCCCCTGCTCACCTAGCGGCATAATGGAGAGGTACTTCCCCCGGAACTTGCTGGCGATGGTGATTTCCTGCCAGAGGCTCCAGCCGTGCTTGGAGAACACGTAGTGCGCAGCGGACGGCGGGTGGTGGCTCACCTGCGACCAGGCCCACGGGTCACGAGTGTCTATGGACACGGCCCAGGCCCCTCCCCAACCAGCTGGGGACAGATGCACAGGGGAGCCCTGGACACCCCAGAAAGGCGAGCCACACAGCAAGGGCATGGCAGTGCCAGGCACCTCACCACCGCGGGCCTGGGGTCTCCACACCTGGCTTGGGCTGTGGGGCGGGGTGGCAACGGGGTGAGTGAGTGTGATGGGCTCTGGGGGGCCTTTGGGCCACTCTCTGGCCGCGCTGCGCGTGGCTGCAGAGGTCTCGTCTGCTGCGCTGCGCTGCGCTGCACCGAGCAGGCCCAGACCAGGAGTCCCCCGGCCAGCCCGCTCCTGCCCCAGCCCGACGGCAGCGCTGCCTGCTTGCCCCGCTGGGCGCCCCCTGCCCCCTCCTCTCCTGCGCCGGGCGCCCCCGCCCCCTCCTCTCCCGCGCCAGGCACCCCGGCTGCATCTGAGGCCACCGCATCAGCGTTCCCGCACCTGGTCCCTCGTCTCTGTGGCTCCCGGTCACAGAGTTGGGCTGAAGCCCTCCTGTCTTGCGGCCACCTGGGGCGCCGGCTGTAGGCTCAGCTCTCCCCCAGAGGCTCCTGACACTCCCCACAGTGGCACCCCCACAGCCTTCCACAGCCCAGACCTGCTAGCCGCTCCCGGGTGACGAGTGAGCCACCAGGGTCTCCACTGGAGCCCACCCCCACAAACTCAGGACGTGACCCTGCACCCTGGAGCTCTGCTCGGCCGCCGCCTCAGACAGATGACCCCGTCCATCCAGCGCTCACACCAAACGCCTGGCCCCTCTTCTCACGCTCCTCCTGTAATCCCTAGCAAATCCTGGCTGTTTTTCAGAACAGCATCCAGAGTCCGCCCTGCCTCCAGCCCCCTGCTCCACCCTTACAGGCTGCACTCTCCCCACGGCAGTGGGGGGCCCCCATAAAACGGTCTCCTCTACCTCCAGCGACTCCTCCACACAGAGAAAAGCCAGAGGCCTCCTGCCGCCCGCCCCCTTCTCTCTGACCTCAGCAGCTGTCTCTCCTCCACTCTGTCAGCCAAGCTGCTCCCAGACCACCCCCCTTCCTAAAAGAGCCAGAACCTTCCACTCACACAGTATCTATCCCCGTCCCGGCCCACAAGACCCCTCAGCGCGAGCACCTCCTGGTCCATCGTGAGCACGGCTCAGCTCTGTTCCGCTCAGGAACCCTGGTCATCGCTGCTACCTTCCCCAGCCCCGCTCCTTACAGCCACCCCTCCTGAAGGTGCCTCTGCTCGACCTCTGACCTCCCCTGGACCGGCTTCCCACAGCCCCACGCGGCAGGCCAACCACGCCTTTGAAACTAGCCACTGGCCTGCAGACTGTCGGCGTCCTGACTTATCCCTGGGCCCGTGGCAGCGGCCGACTCAGGGCAGACGCTCAGCGGCAGCCGGACCCGGTCTGTCCTGGCTGCCTAGCCCCCCAGCCTGCAGTGTTGCCCCACTGGAACTGCCCTTCTGCAGATGAGGGTGCCAGGGTGGAGCCTGGGGCTCATCACCCCCAGCCTCCGCCATCACTGANGGCCCGTGGCAGCGGCCGACTCAGGGCAGACGCTCAGCGGCAGCCGGACCCGGTCTGTCCTGGCTGCCTAGCCCCCCAGCCTGCAGTGTTGCCCCACTGGAACTGCCCTTCTGCAGATGAGGGTGCCAGGGTGGAGCCTGGGGCTCATCACCCCCAGCCTCCGCCATCACTGACCCATGGGGCGCAGGCCTTCAGCTCAGTGGAGACCCCAGCAGCTCTAGCCACCTGGCTCCCTAACAGCCCCCTGCAGACGCCCCTGCCCCACTGCTCCTGGCTGCAAAGGGCCGCCTCCCCCCAGCGCTCCTCCCACGTGTAACCCCCGCCCTCCGGGAGCCTGCCCCCCATGGGAGGCCCAGCCGCCTGACCGGACCTTGGCCTGATGGCCCCCGGGGTCAGTCCATGTCCCGTCTGTCTGACCCTGACCCCCGGCCCGGCTGGAGCGGCCGTGGGCCTCACCTGCTCGCAGAGGGAGCGCAGGCCCATGTCATCGAGACGGTCCAGCTCGAAGGTCTCGCCCAGCATGGGGTTGAAGGGCTTGGCGATGCGGTGCACGGTGGTGGAGTAGGAAGACACGGAGAAGGCGGCCACCAGGCACATCTGCTCCACCGCGCTGCTGCAGCGCGCCGCCGCGTCCAGCAGGCGGTGGTACTCCAGGTCCTCCGTCAGCCGCTGGAGCATGGACAGCGGCTCGTTGAAGTTCACCTGCGGGCGGGTGGGGCTCAGTCGGGGTCTGCACGGACCCAGGGCCGCCGCTGCAGCCTTGCTCTGCTCCCATACAGGGACGTCACCGCTCAGACCACTGTCACCAGGAGGCTCCTCTGCCGCCCTGCCTCCCCTCGCCCACCTCCGTTTTCTCCGGGTCCTCTCCACGGTCCGACCTGCGGCCCTGGCAGAGCTGTGAGCTTTACCTTCAGTCTCCCCTCCCAGGACGCAGGCGCCACGGCAGTGACGCCGGGGAGTCGGGGCGGGTGAGCGAGCGGATGACGTGAGTCCACCTTGTGTTCTGAGCCATCACGCAGCTCTCTGCCCTGGGTCACAGGGCGAAACCAAGTCCTACCTGGAGCCCTGGCTCCCCTCTGTGGGGAGGCCGCTGTGGTCGGCAGCCCGCTGTGACCTCGCTGGGGTGGGGGCCCAGGGCAGCCTGGCTCGGAGAGGGCAGGCCCACTCGGCCCACATCCAGCCCAGCCCTGCCGGGGCAGGCGGTGGTCAGTGAGCCCCTCGTCTGATCAGCAGAGCCCCTCCCTGGCTCCTTCCCCGAGTCCGAGACCTCTGCCCTGGGGGAACGTCAGCAGCACCGAAGGACACGACTCAGTAACGCGATACGTGCTCGTGCTCGAGTGTGCCGGTAAAATGGCACCAGGGCTGCGTGCGCTTCCCACGGGCCACTGCGCCCCTCCGGGCGCGAGCACAGCCCCTCGGGGCCCCTACCGGCATGGGGATCTTGGAGAGCTCCCGGCCGATGCAGTTCTTCATGATGCTCCAGAGATTAAGGCTGTAGTTGGGCTTGTCGGGGATGCGGACACGCCTCTTGACTTTGGGCGGCCCCTGGGGCACAAGCGAGGTGCCATCTAGCACCTGCCAGAGAAGCGGAGTTCACCTGTCAGAGGCCAGCGCCGGCTGGCACGTTGCTTGGGGGCGGGGCAGGCTCTGCCTGGGCTGAGATCAAGGCCCCCAGGGTGCAGGGTCCCCCGAGGGGCCTGAGGTCAGAGTGCCGGCTTCCCTGCTTCCCCCCGCCAGGGTCCCCTCACTCACGTTGTCTGCGGTCCATTCCACGGAGCCCGTAGTCCCTGCCTCAGTTTTTCTGTGGGAAACACAGAGAAGGCCAGTTGTTTACAAATCCCAAGGCTTCCTGGGGGCCTGACCCTCTTCTATCCAGCCCCCTGGGCAGCCAGAATTTTAAAAACTTTGTTTCAAACATTATTGGGAAAGGAAGATGACTCTGAGTTGGAAATACTCTGCTGAGCTGACCAGAAATTCTCTAAGGGGTAAGAGGACTCCAAACCAGGCTTCTCCCCGGAAGAAGCCAGGACAGGGAGATGGTGAGATGCGCTGGTCCACAAAGGCAAAGGAGGAGCGGCCACAGGTTCTCACAGGCCCCCTCCTGCCTGGCTGGGTTTCGAAGGGCCAGGGACAGCCGCCTGGGGTGGGGCAGTAACACAGGCGTGGGTCTGGGGCTGCCAGGAAGCCAGAAGCACCCGGGGACTGGCAGAGAACCTGTGGTGGGCAGGAGGCCGCAGTTCTGTTGGCGTCCCCAGGATGTGGAGAGGCAGCTCCTCCCCAGGTCGAGGTCGGGGCCCCCATGCCAACTAACACAGCCCCCCTGGGTGTCAGGACCTGAGGCGCCCTGGCGAGAGTGAGCAGCCCTGGCGAGGCCCGCGCCCTAAGCCCGTGAAGCCAGCGCTCCCGCCCCACACGCTCCCTGCCCACAGCCCCGCCTCCCTCTGCTCCCCCACCCACGTCCTGCCAGCTCGCCACACGCCTGGCTGTGTCCTGAGGCCCCGAGACTGGCAGCATGGCTGTCAGCTGTCCCGGTTGCTACTAAGGTGTGTTTAGACAGATCCTTTCTGAACGAGCTGGCTTTTACGAGAAACGAAACAAAAGCTTCGAGGTGGAGAATGAGAGGCTTCCCGTCTCGGCTCTGGAATGCTGACACAGAGAGCCTCGGACCCTGTGCAGCTCTGCAGCAGGGCCGCGCCCTGTCTGCCACTTAAAGTGAAATCCCCGTACAAACGCCACCTGAGTATTTCTGATTTAAGGAAGAGCAGAACCTAATGCAAGCAAAACCCGCATCTGGAGCAAGACTGAGAAGAAACCCCGCGTGCAGAGAGCTGGAGGCACATGAGGGGCAGGCCCGCCGGGAGCAGCTGCCGGGCGCCCACCCGTCCTCGCTGGGCTCGGTGGTCACGGTGATGAAGGACGCGGCGTCTTCCATGGCGTCGAAGTACTCGGTGTCATCGTCCTCACTGTCCTCGGCTTTGCTGGGGAAGAGGCTTCCTAGAGACACACACCACGCCGCGTCAGCCGGCAGCCGCGGCCTCCTGCTCCCCGGCCCCCGGGCAGTGCAGGGCCCGTCACCTGCCGAGCTGACCTGCTCCCCTCCCCGGAAAGCACTTCCCTCTCAGCCTCCTGCCCAGGGAGCCTCCCTCCTTCCGGAAGCTTCCCCCATCTCCCAAATTGCTGGCCAGTGGCCCAGCTTCCCTTTCCCGGGGCGCCTGTGACCTCCAAGCCCCAGGTTAGGTGGGCTGGCACCCGGGAGGCCCGGCCACGGGGCTCGTCTTTGGAGCCTGTGCCTGTCATGGGGGTGCAGGGGCACGGGCGGGCACCAGGTGTGGGCAGGAGGGGTGCGTGCCTAGGGGGGCCACGGAAGCCGAGCCAGCCGGCGGAGGGGACACCGAGGGAGCAGGGCGGGTGGTCAGGCGCCCGCTCACCCTCGCTGAAGCTCTTGCTGGGGTCGGCCCGGCCCGGGGCGCTGCGGAAGGCGCGCTCGAGGCTGTTGTGCTGCTTGGCCAGCTGCTCAATGGTCTCCTCTAGGTGGACACGCTGCTCCTGCTCATACTGCAGGGCCCGCTGCCATTTCCGGCTGTGCGTCTCCGCTAGTTCCAGGAAGTCCCTGCAGGCCTGGCGGGGGTGGGGGATGGCCGGTGAGCAGAGAGGGAGGCCCTGGGGGGCCATCCCCAGAGGGCCCAGAAACACCTGCGCTGCCCCCGTGCCTGTCGTGGGGTCAGGAGACCCCAGGTTTCTCAGAGCCAGCCTGGCGTCCACCTGGTTGGCAGCCCGCACTCAAGACGCCCTTCGAGAGCAGCAAGCCGGTGCGGCCAGCAGCAGCCAGCGCTCTGGGTGTTTCTCAGGGCCGGGCCCCAGCTCTCAGCTGCCACAGCTTCTCTGTATGTGGGTCCCTGCTGGAACCAGTGCACTCCTGGCAGTCCGGGCCAGACCCTGACTTAGGTGCAGAAGGAAGGAAAGCCACCTGCTTTCTGCTACACTGCCTGGCCCAGAGCTAAAGGGTCTGTCCAGCAAAGGAGAAGTGAAGTTGCTCAGTTGTGTCCAACTGTCTGTGACGCCATGGACTGTAGCCTCCCAGGCTCCTCCACCCATGGGATTTTCTAGGCAAGAGTAATGGAGTGGGTTGCCATTTCCTCCTCCAGGGGATCTTCCCCAGCCAGGGATGGAACCTGGGCCTCCTGACACAGGCAGAGGCTTTACCGTCTGAGCCGCCGCGGAAGCCCCCAGTTCCAGCAAAGGAACTGGGACTCAGAATTTTGTACCGAGTTAGCACACAGTCAGTTACTACAAGTTCCCTTCAGACTTGTGGCCCGCTATGACATCCAGATTCTGTTCAGCCTGCTGGGTCCACAGGTGGTTCTGGCACCCACTGAGGAAGCAGGGGATGGTCATTCTGCCCCCATCACCACAGTGGAGAGGAGGGCCCGGGCCTCTCTTGTCCCTGGAGGGCAGAGAGTTCCAAGCCAGACACCTCTGGACTTGCCCTTTCTGGACCCCTCTAACGTGGTCAGAAGGGACACTGGCTCCCAGCCCGAGCTGCATTGGTGGTCCCAGGCCTCCACCCTCCCCAGCCACGGTGCTCCATGAACATGGCACTTGGCCCCTCCCCACGGGTTAGAGCTGAGTCCTGCAGGGAGAAAGGCACAGGGACCACGCAGCATGACCTGAAGGGCTGCTGGTAGGAGCCAGGGGGCAACACGGAGCTCAGGGCTAGGGAGCACTTGATGGACACCCTCTTCATGAAGGTCAGCCCCGAGCACGCACCTGCACCCTGCCTGGGGCCGGCGGCTCAGCTGGCCCTGCACATTGCCCCTTAACAAGCCTTTCCCAGGCACCTTCCCTCCATCACCCCATCTCCTCTCAACCCCCACCCCCCCCCACAGCACACAGTGGTTAGGGGTCCCCTCAAGGAAACCAGAAAAGGGTGAGAGAGCAGAGTGGGATGCCTGGTTCCTGCACGGGCCACTTGGCTTCTCTGAGTGCACGTCCTGTCCGTGAACCCCAACAGGAATGCCCTGCAGACCCCGCACTCGTGAGCTGCTGTCCCCGCTCACCCAGCAGAGTCCTCAAGGTGGGAGGAGAGGGACTGTCCCTATCTGACAAAAGAGGAAACAGGCTCAGTCCCCAGCAGCTCCCCTGCAAGGCTCTGGGGAGCGGGTGTGTTCAGGGGCCCCTGCCCTCCCTGGCAGGTCTGATCCCTACCCAGCCACACCTAAGCCACTGTAACTTGCTTCTCCGGCGGAGCAGGGATTTGTGACAGGTGTCCCGACAAGGGCTGGGGGAGGGAGAGGCTGGTGGGGAAGGAAGAGAGCTGCTCATGTGCTCAGCAGGCTCCTGAGGTGAGAAGCTGCAGCCTGGCCCTTGCAGGCCTGGGGCTCCGGGGGCTCTGTAAGGCTCACCCCCTGGACAGGAGCTGGGTCTGGAGAGACCGCTCAAGGCCCAGCCCTCCTGCTCCCGAGTTTGTAACCTGGAGCCAAGCTTCCCACCCTGGGTCCCACAGTGGCCCCAGCTTCACCCCTGCCCCGCCCCTCCTACAGCAAACCCGACAGCAGTGCTGATCACCCCCCGTGGGGGCCAGACTGGAAGACACCTCTCTCCTGGGTCTGCCCTGGCAGGTTAAGAGGCAGCAAAGAGGGGTGGCAGGTCCGAGCACCCCTCAGAAACGTCCCACACGCTTACAGGAGCCCCAGCACCCCAGGTCCTTAACCCAGAGCTCAGCCCACCCCGGGGAGCTGCCAGCCTTCAGTGACCCGAGCGCGCACCTGCTGACCCCAAGCGCAGCCCCAGTGCCCCATCAGGTTAGTCTGGACTCCAGCCACTCGTTCCACCTGTTCGCCACCCGAGGAGGGAGCCCTAACTGCAGGGTGCTGGTCCACTCTGCTGCTGGTCTGGGCAGCTCTTGGGCCACGGAGCTGGGTGTGTGGTGGTGTGAGAAACTCACCCGAGGGCTAGCGTTGGCGGGAGGGCCGTGCCTTTGTCTCCTTGGGCCCACTGCTTCAGGGAAGACCCTTGCTGGGGGCTCCTAAGCCCCCAAAAGTGAGGCCCAGGGAGGAAGGGCTGCCTAGGTCAAGAACGGGCGAGCAGGACAGGAGGCCGGGCCCCTGGGCCACCCATCCTGGGTAGGGCGTGAAGGGTCAGGGCTGAGCCATGCGTGGAGCCCTGCTACGTGAGATGCGTGATGGGTGCTCACGGTTTTCTGGTTCTTGGGGTCTGTGGGTGCCCTGCCCGGCGGCACGCTGCCGGCCCCATCGGACTGGCCTGGCAGCTCCACAAAGGCCTCTGCCTAAGCACTGCTGCATGGCGCCTGCGGCCATCACGCCCCACCAGCCCTGCCCAGATGCTGCAGTCAGCCCTCGGGTTCTAACATGGGTGGGTGCTTTGCTTTTATGTAACTCACAGCATTTAATACTTGTGAAAGAGCCATGAACAGCAGTATATAGTATCAACCCACGTAATTCATACAGACTCAGAGAGCTCCCCATGGCCTGCGCGCCCTACCAGCAAAAGCAAGGAGGGGAAGGTAGGAAGGACTGCTGTCCAGCACAGGGCACTCAACTCAGCGTCTTGTAGTAACTTGGAAAAGAATCGGAGAACGAATGAGTAAGTGAACTATGTTGCTATATATCTCAAGTTAACAATGTAAATCAATTTAAAAGGGGGCTTCTCTGGTGGTCCAGTGGCTAACATCTCACTCCCCCAATGCAGGGGGCCCCAGGCTTGATCTCTGGTCAGAGAAACAGCACAGCCAAATAAATACTTAAAAAATGACAAAGCCAAGGAGGGAAGGATGACTGGTATGAAGATGAAGTCGGCTCCCTCCCCCTCCTCTTGATGTTCATGAGGCTCCAAATACTCTAGAAACGACTGCTTTCTTGCCCCGCTTCTGTCAGACCGAGTCCTAGACCCCCTCCACGCTCACCTCTGGCCCTGTCCTTCCCCACAGCCCCTCCCACGTGGCCCCCATGTCTTCCTCACTTTCTCCAGCCCCACCACCNACCCACATCGTAACAACACGGCAGACACTGAACTATCCACAGACTCAAACCCACAGAAATGCTGCTATCACAGCAGCAGCGAATCCCAGGGTCACGCCGAAGCCACGCTCCCAGCTGCAAGGGAGCCCTGGCTGCCGGCAGGGCCCACGTGAAGGCCAGGCCTCACACAGCGCAGCCGTGGGGGGGCCTGCCAGGCTGCCCTGGGGTCAGGAACATGAGGGGCTCGGAGAGCAGAGGCTTGGCCCGAGGGGGTTGAACGGAGTGTCTGTGAGGGGGGAAGGACAGGAGAGCTGGGGGCGACGGCGAGGAGGAGGTCGAGGGTGGAAGCAGCTCTGCCCGCCCGGCCTCCTGCCTCCTTTCCCCTGGGCCCGGCCGCGTCCGTGCTGAACACCTGCTGCCTGCCTGCCTGCACGCTGCTGCTCCTGGGGCTTCTGACGTTCAGATCAAACCTGCACACAGGACTTCCCTGGTGGTCCAGTGCTTAAGAATCCACCTACCGAGGCAGGGGACACAGGTTCGACCGCTGGTCCAGGAAGATTCCCCATGCTGTGGGACAGCTAAGCCTGTGAATCACAAGTGCTGGGCCTTGCTGCTTCGCAACAAGAGAAGCCACCATAAGACTGGGCGTNCTGGTGGTCCAGTGCTTAAGAATCCACCTACCGAGGCAGGGGACACAGGTTCGACCGCTGGTCCAGGAAGATTCCCCATGCTGTGGGACAGCTAAGCCTGTGAATCACAAGTGCTGGGCCTTGCTGCTTCGCAACAAGAGAAGCCACCATAAGACTGGGCGTCGCAACTGGAGAGCGGCCCCCACTCGCTGCAACCAGAGAGAGCCCGTGTGGCAACGGAGACGCAACACGGCTAAAAGTAAATAAGAATATTAAACAAATATCTTGACAGAAAAGCAACTAGGCAGGAGCCCAGCGAGCTGCTCCACCAGCCGCAGAGGCCACGACTCCTGAGAGCCGACGCTGGCCTGCGGGGTCTGCCCTTCCTCCCCAGGGAACTCCAGGCCGACGCGCTGGCACCTTCTCAGAACGACGTTCCTCAGCCAGGGCGCCCGGAGCCTCCCTGGCTCAACTGACAGCAGCCAACGGCAGCTCCCGGCTGTGGAACACGGGAAGAGACCCCAGCTTGGCCCACGAGCCGGGGAGTGGGGCTGGGGGGCGGTCAGGGTACGATGCCGGCGGCTCCGGGATGGTGGGACCACGCCGCAACAGCCCGTGGAATCAAGGGCTGCAGCCTGTTCTCCCGACACCATCGTTTCTAGAAAAGCATCGACTCCCAAAATATTTCACCGGCTAAATGCAAGGACGAATCCTCCTTTTTTTGCTAGAGGAGAATAAATTCATGACATTCGGGTTACTGATGCGTTTCCAGGCAGCAGTCGCAAGCTCTCCATCCACCCCGACCGGGCCAGCAGNGACACCATCGTTTCTAGAAAAGCATCGACTCCCAAAATATTTCACCGGCTAAATGCAAGGACGAATCCTCCTTTTTTTGCTAGAAGAGAATAAATTCATGACATTCGGGTTACTGATGCGTTTCCAGGCAGCAGTCGCAAGCTCTCCATCCACCCCGATCGGGCCAGCAGAGCATGGCAGTCCACGGCCGGTGCAGGAGTTGCCAACCCTTGGGGGCTACCTTGGGTTGGCTAGTGTGTCCCCCCAAATTTGTGTCCTTCCTGAATCTTCAGAATGTGACCGCAGGACTCCCTGCTGGCACAGTCGATAGGAGTCCACCTGCCAATGCAGGGGACACGGGTTTGACCCCTGGTCCAGGCAGATCCCACATGCCACAGAGCAACTAAGCCTGCCGGCCACAGCCCACTGAGCCGAGAGCCGCAACTCCTGAAACCTGGGCGCCTAGAGCCTGTGCTTCTAACACGAGAAGCCACTGCGATGAGAAGCTGCAACTTGAGAGCAGCCCCGCTCACCCCAGCTAGAGACAGCCTGCGGTGAAGACCCACTGTAGTCAAAAATAAGAAAAACTTAAAAAGAATGTGGCCTTATCTGGGCTGCTGCAGGTGCCATTAGTTAAGATAATACCGGAGGAGGGCCGGTCCTTGATCTGCTATGGCGGATCTCACAGGAAGAGAAGCAAAGACGCAGAATGCACACAGGCGGATGGAGGCTGGAGTGAGGCACTAAGGAGCCAAGGGTTGCCAGCAGCACCAGCAGCGGAGACAGGCCTGGGACACCCTCTCCCTGGGCCGCCAGAGAAGAGCCCCGCCGGCGCCTTGATCTTGGACTTGTGGGCTCCAGAGCCGTGAGAAGGTAAAATTGCACTGTGTAAAGCTGTGGGTTTGTGGAGACTTGTTACCGCAGCCCTGGGAAACGGTTTCTGTGGCTTCAAGTGGCACAGACTTAATTTCCTACAGCCGTGGAGGGCGGAGGCCCTAAGCGCGGGCTCGTGGCGAGGCTTCGCTCCGCTGAAGGCTCCTGGGGAGGGTGGGTCCTTTTTTCTGGCTTGTGGAGGCCGCTCCCATTCCTTGGCTCGTGGCCCCTTCCTCCATCCTCAGAGTCAGCAGACCAGCATCTTCTAGTCTCCTGACTCTGACCCTCCTGCCTCCCACTCTCAGTGATTACCCCAGGTTATCCAGTCCCGCATAACCTCCCCAGCTCAGGGTCCTCAGCTTAACCCTGTGGCCACAATCCCTCTGCCACGACGGTAACACATTTGCAGGTTCTGGGAATTAGGACGCGGACGCCTTGGGGGCCGTCACTCAGCCACCGCACCGAGGAGCAGGCCCCTCCGAGCTCCCGCCAGCCTGGCACACACGCCTCTCCCTGACCACTCGGGGGGTCTCCACTGGCCGACTGTGGCTGAGGAGCCCCCAGGCACCGCCCGGACCAGGGCCACTGGGACCCTCTTTCACCTGGAACTCCTGGGAAGGAGAGGGTTGCCACAGAAACAGCCAGCAGAGCAGGGCCAGGTGGGCTATTTTTAGAAGCAGAACTTTTTTTCCCCCCTCCATCTTTGAGGAAAATGGATTAAGTTTCTGGGTGGGCAAGCCCCATCGGGGGGCAGTGCAGACTGGGCTGGAAGGTGCGGGAGGGGCACGGGGCAGGGGGGGGCGGCGCGGAGTCGGGCGCCTGGAGCCTTCCCGTTTTGTACTGTTTCTCGCTGGCCCCTGGCTCACGGAANTTGAGGAAAATGGATTAAGTTTCTGGGTGGGCAAGCCCCATCGGGGGGCAGTGCAGACTGGGCTGGAAGGTGCGGGAGGGGCACGGGGCAGGGGGGGGCGGCGCGGAGTCGGGCGCCTGGAGCCTTCCCGTTTTGTACTGTTTCTCGCTGGCCCCTGGCTCACGGAAAGCTCGGCAGGCCCACCTTCCTTGGGAAGGGCCTCAGTATTTTTGGAGAAGTGTCTCCAGGAGGTTTTACACCGCGGCCGGGTGAGAACTGTGAGGCCTCCCCAGCTGTGTTGCCTTGACGCTGTCTGTCTCCCCCGCACCCCACCTCGGGGGTTGCCCCGCCAGTTCTGCAGACAGCCAGCAGGGCTGAGGGGCTCCCACGGACCCCAGTCTGGCTCTGGGGGCACCATATTTCCGGGGGCCCTGTGCTGCCTTCTGAGTAACCAAGGAAGATGAGGTTCTATCGTCTTGGCAGCTCAAGAGATCACACAGAGTTTCCACGCTGGAATCCACCCTTTGTCACAGAGCCCAAAGGCAGCTGGGTGTCGGGGTCTCGCCTCTGCTCCAAGGCCTTTTCTCCACGGCGGCATCACCGGTTAGCCACCGCCCGGGTCCCATCTCACCGTCAGCCGCGGCCCCCGTGGACCGGGGCCGAGCTGGGGACGCCAGGAGGGTTTCTTTCTGCCCCCGTCAGCCCAACCCCGCTCCCGCTCCTCCCCGCCAGGCAAGGGCGCCTACCTCTCCGCTGCCTGTTGAGGGACCAGCGACCCCAGAGCAATCAGAGCATCCCGGGATAGATAACAAAGGGCCCCACCTGTGGGATAGCTCAGCACCCACACCGGTCGCGAGTTTGAGGTCTGCAGTGGCACAGCTGAGCTGCTCATGGGAGCCGCCGGCTTACGTTTCCCCGGCCTGACAACGGCCACAGCTACTTATCGGAAAAACTCGGACGTCCACGAGACCACATGAGAGAATGTCCCACGTGGGGCTGTCTCTGGGCCTCAGGGACAGAGGGTGACTGGCGGGGGGCTCATCACCTCAGAGCCGAGGGGCCCCAGGCGGGCGGGCAGAGGCAGCCTCATGTCTCTGATGGCAGCCCCGGGAGAGGAACCCTGGCCGAAATGTGCTCAGAGTGAGGCCGAGAGCGGCAGGGGTGGGGTGTGTTTGGAAGCTGTCCGGCTCCTCCCAAGGCCCTTTTATTCCTCTCCTTGTTCTGGGTCCCTGTCCGTGCAGCTGGGAGCCTGGCCAGGCCATGTGTTCGCAGGCCTCTGAACATGCCTCCTGGAGGACACAAAACACAGTGGACGGTCCTCGTCGTGACCCACCGTCCTGGGGAGCCCCGACCCGCAACTGGCCAGGGAGGCTGGGGATGGGGATCAGCACGGCCAGGGAAGGCATTCCTGCGCCTGGACGACACCGAGGCTTCCCAGTGCCCAGTCCCTCCTCCGCTATCTGTCTCCTGTGTCCCCAGGTCACCAGGGAGACTGCTGGGCCAGTGGGGCCTCAGCTCAGGTGTTGGTCTGGCCACCAGTAGGCTTTGTGACTCTAAGCAGGTCTCTACCTTCTCTGGGCCCCTGAGTTTGCTCCTGAAGGGAGGGGTCTACCGGGCAGACCCACACTGCTCCAGGAGAAAGGTTCACCGCTACGGTTAATACAGAAATTAACGCAGACGTGCATTCGATCCTGGGGATGCCTGGAAGCGGGAAGAAATGACCCTAGGAGCAAGCAAGCAGCCCCACCCCATCCCGGTTTGCTGAAGAAGCCCTGGGAGCCAGGCCGGAGGCCGGGCCACCATGAGACGGGGCAGAGCGCTGACTGCAAGAGTGACCGCATCCCAGCAGAGCAGGCAGAGCCCAGACCTACCGCCTGGAAGTCAGAACTGGGGCTGAGACCCAGAGCCGGGGAAGGAGACAGGGCCGGGGGAGGGCCTGAGGGGGGAGAGGCTCAGGGGAACCGGACCCCAGTCCCCGCCCTCAGCACGGTTCCCTCCCCATCACCTCCCCACCTGCTGGACTAGGGGGGCAGGAGGCCACCCTACAGCTCAGAGGATCCTACCAGCAGGACCCCTGCAGACACTACCATGGGCAGCGGCTTCCAAGGCTTGGCCGTGACGGCTAAGGAGGAAAATCAATCTGAAAACAGACCCCAGAAAAGTCCACATTCGGGAAGGAAGCTTGGCCTTTCGAAGAGCTTGGCCAAAGGTGAACGAGGCGGGACTTTGCTGGCCCTTTGCTCCCGAGAACGGGGATCAAGGCTTGTGACCCCGGATGTCTGATGGCCCCTGGCTCTGCCCTTCTGCTCNTGAAAACAGACCCCAGAAAAGTCCACATTCGGGAAGGAAGCTTGGCCTTTCGAAGAGCTTGGCCAAAGGTGAACGAGGCGGGACTTCGCTGGCCCTTTGCTCCCGAGAACGGGGATCAAGGCTTGTGACCCCGGATGCCTGATGGCCCCTGGCTCTGCCCTTCTGCTCACCCAGCCTCGGTCGGAAAACTGCTCCTACAGAGCCCGGGAGCGTTATTCTCAGCTTCTTGGCTGTTACATTTCTCACTGTAAATCAAGAGGTTCGTTTTCTGCTTTCCAGAAGAAACGGAAATTGGAAATTCCAACTTGTGATGGTATTTGTGAAGACACTGAAAGTAACTGTCCCTAAAAACCTCAGGGGGTGACCAGGAGCTGGTGACCGGGGGTGGGGGGGGGGAATACG
>SJYA01002246.1:35657-57164 GCA_006410615.1 Neotragus moschatus
GGGGAGGGGCACGTGGTGGAAGTGAGAGCCTCTGTGAGGCCCGGGGAGGGGAGAGCCAGCAGAGACGGGAAGAGGGGGCGGGGGGCGGGGAGGGAAGAACCCTGCCTCACGGGGGAGGGCCACCTGCCCGCCTGGGGCCGTGCCGGTGGGCTCCCTACCCCAGTCCTGGGAACTCCTCCTCAGCAGCTGCTCCCCAAGCCCGCGGGGAGGCTCCTCAGCCTGAGCTGAGGTCCTCTGAGCCTGTCTGGGAGCTTCTCCCCAACTGCAGAGCCCAGGGGGTTCTCACTGAGGCGGCGGGGCTGAGGGAGAAACCTGGGCGCACGGAAAGAAAGAGGCACACAGCGCTTGCGGGCGTCGGAAGACTGTCCCGCGCGGCCTGGCACCCATGGCCAGGCGGGCTTGAATTACAACCCCGAGGTCTGCAGAGACCCAACGTCTTTGGGCCAAGTTTCCACCGGAGACCTGCCTCCAACTGGCTCCACAGTGGCCGGGGAGGGGGGGCTCCCCTTAAATAGGTCAACTTTCTGCCGTCCTGGTCCCAGGCCCACCTGGGCAGGAAGGGGAGGGACTGAGGGAACAGGTGGGGGGGCCT
Organism: Neotragus moschatus; assembly: GCA_006410615.1. Classification (NCBI taxonomy): domain Eukaryota; kingdom Metazoa; phylum Chordata; class Mammalia; order Artiodactyla; family Bovidae; genus Neotragus; species Neotragus moschatus. Next base: position 36,250 of record SJYA01002246.1, read on the forward strand.
CTGGGGGCTGTGCAGAGGGATTTTTCAAGGCCACTTAGGACTGGAGGACCTCGGGGCCATGGGCTGGCTATGTGCTACAAAAGGCCCCTTTCCTGGGGCTGGTGCGGTTGGGGCAGAGACCCAGGCTATGACAGAGGGTCCCTGCCTGCTGACAGCACGTAGTCAGCCTGCATTCGCGCAGCCCCTGGCCCGGGTCTCGCCACACCCCGGGGCTGTGGGCTCCACTTCCGGCCCCCTTCAGTGCCAGGGGTGCTGCAGAGGTCCTGCCCCCATCACCCGGTGGGCAGCTTGACTCCGGAATCTGGACACTGGGGCCCTGAGAGCGGACGTGCCCGGGCGATGGGCACGTGAGCCAGAAGACAAGGAAGGAACGGCTTCCTTACAGAGCAGGGAGAAAGGACCCTAGCACTTAACAGTTCATAAAAATGTCGTTCAAAAGTAAAGGTGGAATATGTTCGGATAAATAAAACCTGAGAGAATTTGTGGTTCACTGGCCTACTGTAAACGTGAAAGTAAGTTCGTCAAGCCGAGAGGAAGTGATACCAAATGGCAACTCAGATCCACACAGAGGAGCAAAGAGGGTTAGAAATGACAGCAGGCAGGACCCTGCAGGGTCTCTCTGCGCAAACGGCACTCTGAGTCGCAAACGGCACTCTGAGTCGGGTTTGTGGGAAGAAGGCTTTAGTCCCCCCTGGGTTCCAAAGAGCAGGCACAGCCGTTACTGTCAGGGAGGAGGGGGGATGAGGAGCGAAGGGAAAGCGGTGAAGGGAGGAAAGCGAGGGCACGACTCGGCATAAACCAAAGTCCTGGTCCCTCCACGAGGCACACACGTGACAATCAGACACGCGTCCTGGGCTCTCTGCAGGACGGCGACTCTCACGCGGGCGGAGGATCCAGACTGCTCGCTGAGCACAAGCACACAGACCCCAGACTGGCCAGAACCAGACGGCTGACGATTCCAACTCCGGAAACGTCCCCGTTACCGCCCACCAGTCAGAGGAAGGCCATGCACCCTACAGACCTCAGCCCAAATGTCGCCTTTAAACTCAAACCGTCCCTGAAAGCCTTCGGAGTTTGGGTCCTTTGAGCAGGTGCCTTCTCCTTGCTTGGCGCCCTGCAAATAAGCGCTGAACTTCCCGTTGCCACAGACTGGTGTCAGCAGATCGGCTTTGCCGAGAGGGCTGAGAGGACCCAAGTCCGGTTCAGTAACGGAAAAGATAAATGTATGAGTGAACATAAAAGAGGCTGGCTTTCCCCCCTTTTAAATGTTGTTTAAAGGCAACTCATACAGCAAGTTTAAGAAGTGTGCTGTATCTTCAAACCAGTGTAAACCAGGCTGCAGCAGAAAGAGGGGGAGGGACCATGGAAGCACATTGTTGTTAAGGGTCTTATAGCTGAGATGGTATATGATTTGAAGGAAGACTGTAATAAGTCAAAGATGCCTCATGTAGACCCTACAGCAACCACTGAAAAGAGAGGTATGCAGCTACAAGCCAAAAAAGGGAAAAAATGAATACTAAAAATATCTTTAGTATTTTAATACTAAAAATATCACTGTTGTTTAGTTGTTAAGTCGTGTCTGACTTTTAGCAACTCCATNAAGACTGTAATAAGTCAAAGATGCCTCATGTAGACCCTACAGCAACCACTGAAAAGAGAGGTATGCAGCTACAAGCCAAAAAAGGGAAAAAATGAATACTAAAAATATCTTTAGTATTTTAATACTAAAAATATCACTGTTGTTTAGTTGTTAAATCGTGTCTGACTTTTAGCAACTCCATGGACTGTAGCCTGTCAGACTCCTCTGGCCATGGAATCCTCCAGGCAAGAATACCGGAGTGGGTTGCGATTTCCTCCTCCATGGGATCTTCCTGAGCCAGGAAGTCTCCTGCACTGCAGGCAGATTCTTTACCACTGCGCCACCTGGGCTTCTCATATCAATAATTGCATTAAATTAAAATGTTCTCAACATTCTAGAAGTCAGAGCCTTTATCAGACTGGATTAAAAAGCAAGACCCATCATAGGCTATCTTCAATAAAAACCCCTTTAAATTTCAGAGCATAGATAACCAACCACATGCTTTCTACAAGAAACACACTTTAAATATAAAGACATTGCTGGGTTTCACTTTTAAGTAAAATACTAGGAAAGGAAACACCAGGCATATGGCAATTACAAGAAAGCTGAATGGCCTTAATAACACCTCAAAAGAGGCTTTAGGACAGAGATAAAGAGGGAAGCTCCATAATGACAAAAGAAGCCAATTCATTAAGAAGACAAACTCCGGGTTGGGCATGCACTGCCTAAGAGAGTCTGAACGTAGATGAAGCAAAACCAGAAGTGAAATCTACAGCTACAGTTAGAGATTTCAATACCACTCTCTTAGCAACTGCAGGAAGGTACAGACAGAAAAGAGATTTGGAAGATGTGAATCTTTGAGTATCCTCTATCCACTCACTTGAGTTAAGTGGTGTTTATAGCACACCACCCCTGCAATGGTAGAAAACCCTTTTTTTTTTTTCAACAATATGTGAAGTATTCACCACAAGACAGAGCAGTGCTGGGTCGTATACCAGATCTCAAATTTAAAATGATAAGACGTATGTTCTGTGGCTACTACAGAATTAAACTAGAAAGCAATAACAAAGATAAACCTGGAAAATACCCTAATATATGAAAAATAAATCACACACTTCTAAATGACTAATGGGTCAAATAAAAACCACAAGGAAAATTCAGTAATATTTCTAATTGAATGATAAAGAAAGTACAACATATAAAAATGTTAGGTAGTTAGAATAATGAAAAGGAGTCCAAAATGGCGGTGGCTAAAAGATGAGGAAGAGAAAAGCCCGAGAAAATAGAACAAAGGAAGGTCCAAGGACCGGAGTGAGGACCTCAGGTAAAACAACACTCCTCAGTTCAGTTCAGTCGCTCAGTCATGTCCGACTCTTTGCGACCCTATGAATCGCAGCATGCCAGGCCTCCCTGTCCATCACCAACTCCCACAGTTCACTCAGACACACGCCCATCGAGTCAGTGATGCCATCCAGCCATCTCATCCTCGGTCGTCCCCTTCTCCTCCTGCCCCCAATTCCTCCCAGCATCAGAGTCTTTTCCAATGAGTCAACTCTTTGTATGAGATGGCCAAAGTACTGGAGCTTCAGCTTTAGCATCCTTCCTTCCAAAGAAATCCCAGGGCCGATCTCCTTCAGAATGGACTGGTTGGATCTCCTTGCAGTCCAAGGGACTCTCAACAGTCTTCTCCAACACCACAGTTCAGAAGCATCGATTCTTCGGCGCTCAGCCTTCTTCACAGTCCAACTCTCCCATCCATACATAACCACAGGAAAAACCATAGCCTTGACTAGACGGACCGTAGTCNGCTGATCTTCAGAATGGACTGGTTGGAGATCCTTGCAGTCCAAGGGACTCTCAAGAGTCTTCTCCAACACCACAGTTCAAAAGCATCGATTCTTCGGCGCTCAGCCTTCTTCACAGTCCAACTCTCCCGTCCATACATAACCACAGGAAAAACCATAGCCTTGACTAGACGGACCGTAGTTGGCAAAGTAATGTCTCTGGCTAGCCCAATTTACACAAGACAGGCCCAGGGGGAAAAAGGCATATAAAAAGAGGAGACAAAAGGCTCTCTCTCTCCTGCGCGCTGGGGCGCTCTTCCCTTCCCGTCTTTGGATCGACGTGCCCTCACACCTCGAAGATGGATTTTCCTGCTATCTTCTAAATAAAATAGAGCTGTAACACGGATTTGTCTAACAGCTGTAACACGGTCCATTTGAGACCTGAGAGCTATAACACAGTCTGTCCAAGACCCAAGAGCGGTGACGCACCGAGGGGGCTTTAATGTCCGTCACTCCAAATCTCTGTTGTGACGAGACAAAAACCAAGGAGCATACACTCACCTGACAAAAATTTATGGGATGCAGCCCAAGCAGTGCTCGGAGGAAAATGCATAGCTTGAATAGCTTCTTACGAAAAAAGAAGGGAGGTTTGAAATGAGTGATCTAAGCTTCCACAGTGAGAAAACTTCCCTGGTGGCCCAGCGGCTAAGACTCGATGCTCCCAATGCAGCGGGCCCAGGGCTCAATCCCTGTTCAGAGAACTAGATCCCACACGCCACAGCTAAGAGCTGGCATGCCACACCGAGAGTGATCCCGCATGCCGTAACAAGGATCAGAGGCCCCCAGTGTTGCAACTAAGACCTGGCACAGCCAAGTGCATAAATGTTTCTTAAAAATAAAATATGACACAAGTGAGCTTACTCACAAAACAGAAGCAGACTCACAGACACAGAAAGTAAACTTACCATCACTAAAAGGGGAACGGGGTGGGGAGGATGCATTAGGAGTTTGAGGCGAAGAACCTAAGCCGCTCCATTTTGTGAAAAGAAAAACTCCATTTTGTCAGGTTCCGGGAAAAGAGCCTTTGGAAATCCCCTGACCTCACCCCACCACCCACGAGCCAATCAGACCCCAGACCAAAATCTCCTGACTTAATGCTCAGGAACTTGTGTGGTCTACCTAGACAATAGGGACCAGTCAAGAACCAATACACAACCCTTCGAAAGAAAGTGACCAATCAGATGTCCCTCTACCTAGAAATCCTTTTTTTTTTCCCCCTGTATACTCTCCATATAAGCTATGTATCCAAAACCCGGGGCTCCTCCCTATAGCCGCTGCGTTGGTAACAGGAGGAGCCCCAGCTCGAGCTTGGTAATAAAAACTCTTTTGCTTTTGCATCGGATATTGGCTCCCTGGTGGTCGTTGGGAGGTTTTGCGACTTCGGCATAACAGAGCTTAGCAGATACACACTACTATTCATAAACAGTGAGGCCCTACTGGGTAGCACAGGGCACTGCATTCAATCTCTTGTAATAATCTATAATGGAAAAGAATATTTAGGTGTGAGTATGTGTGTAACTGAATCCCCTGCTGTACATGAGAAAGTAACATAACACTGTATTAATAAATCAAATGTACCTCTTTAAAAAAAAAAAAAAAAAAGAGCTCAGCTGACAGATTCAACCAAACATTTAAGGAAAAAACAATTCAGGTTCTACACAAACTCTAAGAAAATTAGAGGAGGGAACACTTCCCAATTCACTTTTTGATGCCAGTATTACTTGATAATGGAACCAGACAAGGACATTACAAACAACAACAAAAACTACGGCCCAATAATATCCTTCATGAACAGAAACAAAAACCCTCAGAAAGATGTTAACAAATATAATCCAGCCATACATAAGAAGGGTAATAAATACATCTTGATTAAGTGAAGTTTGTCCTAGAAAAGCAAGGTTAGTTCAACATTTAAATATCAATCAACGAAAGACAACCCAGTTAACAATGGAATTTGAGTAGACATTCCTCCAAAGAGGATACACAGATGGTCAATAAACACACGAAAAAATATGAGGCAGCTGCTCTGGAAGACAGTTCGGCAGTAATAACCCAGCAATCCCATCCTGGGTATCCACCCAAGAAAAATGAAAACTTTGTCCATATGAAAACTTAAGACACTAATGTTCACAGCACAGCAGATTCCTAGTGGCCCAGCAGGAAACAAGCCAAATGTCCATCAACTCATGAATGGATAAAAGTGGTATATTCATGTAGTGGAATACTTATCTGACAACTTTTAAGGAATGAAAGTGCTTCCCTGGTGGCTCAGAGGGTTAAAGCATCTGCTTGGAATGCAGGAGACCCGGGTGTCAACCCTAAAGGAAATCAACCCTGAATATTCATTGGAAGGACGGCTGCTCAAGCTGAAACTTATGTGAAGAGCCGCTTCATTGGAAAAGATCCTGATGCTAGGAAAGATTGAGGGCAAAAGGGAAGAGGGTGGCAGAGGATGAGATGGGCAGACAGCATCACCAACTCAATAGACACGAACTTTAAGCAAACTTCAGGTGATAGTGAAGGACAGAGGAGTCTGGTGTGTTGCGGTGCATGGGGTCACAAAGAGTTGGACATGACTGAACACACACACACACACACACACACTCTATGACATCTGAGACCTTGTTAGAAACGCAAATCTTCAGGCCCTATCCCGGACCTTCCAAACCAGAAGAATCTGGGGGTGGTGGGAAGGGCCAAAATATAAGAAGCCGATATGACTCATCATTTTCACAGACTGCAAGAAAAGTATTTGACAAAATTCAACATCCATTCATCATAAAATCTCTCAGCAAACTAGGACTGCAAGGGAAATTTCCACAACATTATAAGAGACAGGCAGGGACTTCCCTGGTGGTCCAGTGGCTAAGACTCTACACTCCCAATGCAGGGTGCCCAGGTTCAACCCCTGGTCAGGGAAGTAGATCGCACATGCCCCAGCTAAAAGGTAAAGAAAGATTCCGCACGCCAAGACCGAACATCCCGTGTGCCGCAACTAAGACCCAGAGCAGCCAAGTAAGTAAAGAAACACACAAATGTTAAATAATCTTTTAAAAGATCTGCAGAAAACTTACTGTTCATCAAACTGTTTGCATGTCTGGGCTTGTGCATTTTTATTCCCTCACGTTTTGCTGTCTTTCTCCGTTATTCCATAGATGAGAGTCAGGCCTGATTCTTAGCCTTCACGTGATCACATTCCCCGGGGAGCCATAACACTGGAGCCCACGTTGGAAGAGAGGCACGTTTCACTTTTCAGACTCCTTGTGCCACAACCGAGGACCGCACTGAGAGCTTCGATTCCGCAAGGCTGTTCCGGGGACTGCCTCAACTGGACAGCTTGGTGCCACCGAGGCACGGCGACGAGCTCCAGATGTTAGGAGCTGGGCTCTACCGGTCACTCCAATGTGGCCTGGGATGTCACCTCTCCAGTTTCAGCTTTCTTATATGTAAAGTGGGAATAACTCAACAGCACACACCCTGAGACAAGCTGGGGGATTTGAAGTACAAGATGTCAAAATGACTTGATTTATAAAGTACTTAAGGCAGGGTGATACTGGCGGGGGGAGGGGGGAATAAAGCTGACGGTGAAATGTTCACGGCAGTTCAAGGCTACTATTCGTAGTTGCCGAAAAAGGAGAACCAACTCTGCTACAATAGCAAGTGTTGCAGAGGATGATAAAGGGAATTCACCTACTGCCAATGGAGGGTAAAATTAATAGTGGGTTGGCCAAAAAGTTTGTTTGTGTTTTTCATAAGATGATACGGAAAAACCCCAATGAATTTTGGGGCCAACCCAATATAACCACTTTGGGAAATGACGTGGCATTATTTTTCAGAGCTCCTCATTCACATATTACACAACCAGAAATGGCCCTCGTAGGTATACTCTTGACAAACTTCTGTACACATGTGCCCGGAGATGTGTACAATCATGTTGTCAGCAGCAACGTTCATTTTGCTAAGCATCAGAAACATATCCCATGTCCATCAACAGAAGTAGTGCAAATGAACTGTGATGGAGTCAGCACTTCCCCTCCTGGGTATTTATCCAAGAGAAATAAATGGAAGCAAATGTCAGCAAAAAGGCTTGCATGAAAATGTCCATAGCAGCTTTGTCTGTGACAGCCCAAAAACTGAAAAGAGGTCAAGTGGCCATCAGCGGAAGAATGGATCAACCGTGCTACTTTCATACAGTGAAATAAGTACTAAGCCATGAAAAAACAAACTTATGATCGTGTGACTGCATGGATGAACCTCAAAAGCATTAGGCTGAGGACTTGCCAGGTGGTCCAGTGGCTAAGACTGAGTTCCCAAAGCAGGGGGTACACGTTCAATTCCCGGCTGGGGAACTAAGATCCTGTATCCTGCATGCCGCATGGCATGGCCAAGAGAAAGAATAGATAAATACATTTTTTTTTTAAAGAATGAGATGCCATTCCTAACTCTCAGCAGGTTGTGTGTATGTGTGAGGGTCCTCAGTCGTGTCTGATTCTGTGCGACCCCATGAACTGTACCCCGCCAGGCTCCTCTGTCCATGGGATTCTCCAGGCAGGAATACTGGAGTGGATAGCCATGTCCTCCTCCAGGGAATCTCCCCAACCCAGGGACTGAACCTGCGTCTCTTATATCTCCTGCACTGGCAGGTGGATTCTTCACCACTAGCACCACCTGAGAAGCCCCAGCAGGTATCAAAATGCTATTGAATGCTGATGTGGGCGTGTGTGGCAAGATTAGCTCTGGGTTTGAATATTTACTAAGGCTGTTGCCTTTCAGTAAAATCGAGTGGGGTCCAACTCCTTGTCACCCCCAGGGACGGTAGCATGCCAGGCTTCCCTGTCCTTCCCTATCTCCCAGACTTTGTTCAACTCATGTCCTTTGAGTCAGTGATGCCATCCAACCATCTCACCCTCTGCCGCCCCTTTCTCCTTTTGCCTTCAATCTTTCCCAGCATCAGTATCTTCTCCAATCAGTGGGCTCTCTGCATCAGGTGGCCAACATATTGGAACTTCAGCTTCAGGTGCAGTCCTTCCAGTGAATATTCAGGGTTGATTTCCTTTAGGATTGACTGACTTGATCTCCTTGCTGTCCAAGGGACTCTCAACTGTCTTTTCCAGCACCACAATGCAAAAGCAGCAATTCTTTGGTGCTCAGCCTCCGTTATGGTCCAACTCTCACAGCCACACATGACTTCTGGGAAAACCATAGCTTTGACTATGTCTCTGCTTTTTAACACACTATCTAGGCTTGTCAGAGCTTTCCTTCCAAGGAGCAGGGGTCTTAATTTCATGGCTGCAGTTACCATCTGCAGTGATTTTGGAGCCCAAGAAAATAAAATCTGTGACTGTTTCCACTTTATCCCCTTCTGTTTGCCATGAAGTGATGGACCAGATGCCATGATCTTAGTTTTTTGAATGTTGAATTTAGTTTTTTGAATGTTTAAGCCAGCTTTTTCACTCTCTTCTTTCACCCTCATCAAGAGGCTCTTTAGCTCCTCTTTGCTTTCTGCCATTAGAGTGGTGTCATGTGTATATTTAAGGTTGTTGATATTTCTCCCTGAAATCTTGATTCCAGCTTGTGATTCATCCAAGCCAGCATTTCACATGATATACTTCATATAGAAGTTAAATAAGCAGGGTGAAAATATACAGCCTTTGCCGGGGTCCAGCCCCAGTGGATCCAGGGTAATTCGAAGCAGGGATGGAGTTGGTGATTAGGAAAGAATTATTTAATTAGAGATATAAAGAGAGATTAGGAAAGAATAATGTAGTGAAAAAATAGAAAAGAGGCTGATTTTCCTTGGTTTACACAGAAAGCTAATAAAGTCTCAAGACAAGAGACTTGCTCTGTTCACGTAGGCCACTGGCGCCTGCTTGAATAGTGGAGAGTGCCCCACCTTGGGCTCCCTCTTGTGTGGGTCTTAGAAGCCCGGGCAGAAAAGTGAACACAGAGAGCCTCTGTGTTCCAAGGGATTAGCCTGAAAAAGACAAGGAGGGAGACGGAGAAAGAGAGAGAGAGAGTTGACACGGAGTGAGCCAGATTTCCGAGAAACTGGTCCATCTCTTTATTTTGCAGGAAAGCTTTTATACTTTTAGCTGTACATAGAGATCAACAAAGTCATGCAGGGTCAGCAGCCCTGACCCTTATTGAGATCAGGCTTTCTTTCTGCATATCTTTCCGTATACAAAAGATCTCTGGTGATTTACATTATCTTCTGGACAAGAGGCCTGTAAGCACCTTACGGCTCTCTTCCTTAATGAATGCTAATCTCATTTTCCCTGAAGTGTTTTTCTTTAATCTGCATCACCCTCAAAGCACTAAATAAAGTTACCTTAAAAGATATAAAAACTTGGCAGCAAGTATTGGCTCCACAATGAAGCCCTTAATCAGTTCTATTCTAATGATTTTGACTTCTCCGAAGGCTCTACATTCCTAGAATTTTTTAAGCTTCCTGGCCGGGAGGCTGCAAACAATCATATGCGTAGTTGTAAAAGTCCGGACAAACCTGTCAGACGAGCTAGAAAGCCATCAGAGGGGTTTTTGGATTGAAACACTCTTATTATGCCCAGGAGACTTACTAACTGGAGCTCCAAGTTAACTCCTTTTAGAGGAAGGTGGTGGGGGACAGCCCGCCTGTAATGTCAGAAGAGTAGGTGGAAAGCATAACACAGTAAAGCAGGCAGACTCTGGTTTTGGAGGTAGATGCTTGAGAAAGTCCAGGGGGACCCCTGAGGCCTGATCCCACCTTTGCGTTTGTCAGGCCCCTTTCCTCATGACCTTTGCCACGAGTGGGATTCCTCATGCTGGCTCCCAGCATCTTGACATATTCCTTTCCCAATTTTGAACCTGTCCACTGTTCCAGACTCCATGTCTGGTTCTAACTATTGCTTCTTGACCTGCATACCGGTTTCTCAGGAGACAGGTAAGGTAGTCTAGTATTTCCATCTCTAAGAATTTTCCACAGTTTTCTGTGATCCACGCAAAGCCTTTTGTGTAGTCAATGATGCAGATGTTTTTCTGGAGTTCTCTTGCTTTCTCTATGATCCATTGAGTGCTGACAATTTGACAGTTTGGTTCCAATATCTGGAAGTTCTTCGTTCGTGTGCTGTTGAAGCCTGGCTTGAGGGTTTTGAGCATCACCTTGCTGGGCTGTGAGATGAGCACAATTTTACAGTAGTTTGAACATTCTCTGTCATTGCCAATTCTTTGAGACTAAAATGAGAACTGACCTTTTCCAGTCCTGTGGCCACTGCTGAGTTTTCCAAATTTGCTGACATATTGAGTGTAGCACCTTAACAGCAACATCCTTTCAGTTCAGTTCAGTCGCTCAGTCGTGTCTGACTCTTTGCGACCCCATGAACCGCAGCATGCCAGGCCTCCCTGTCCATCACCAACTCCCGGAGTTCACTCAGACTCACGCCCATCGAGTCAGTGATGCCATCCAGCCATCTCATCCTCGGTCGTCCCCTTTTCCTCCTGCCCCCAATCCCTCCCAGCATCAGAGTCTTTTCCAATGAGTCAACTCTTCGCTTGAGGTGGCCAAAGTACTGGAGCTTCAGCTTTAGTATCATTCTTTCCAAAGAAATCCCAGGGCTGATCTCCTTCAGAATGGACTGGTTGGATCTCCTTGCAGTCCAAGGGACTCTCAAGAGTCTTCTCCAACACCACAGTTCAAAAGCATCGATTCTTCGGCGCTCAGCCTTCTTCACAGTCCAACTCTCACATACATACGTGACCACTGGAAAAACCATAGCCTTGACCAGATGGACCTTAGTCGGCAAAGTAATGTCTCTGCTTTTGAATATGCTCTCTAGGTTGGTCATAACTTTTCTTCCAAGGAGTAAGCGTCTTTTAATTTCATGGCTGCAGTCACTATCTGCAGTGATTTTGGAGCCCCCCAAAAATAAAGCCTGACACTGTTTCCACTGTTTCCCCATCTAGTTCCCATGAAGTGATGGGACTAGACGCCGTGATCTTCCTTTAGGATTTGCAATAGCTCAGCTGGAATTCCATCACCTCCACTAGCTTTGTTCATGCTGCTGTGAAAGCGAAAGCCGCTCAGTCGTGTCGACTCTTTGGACCCCGTGTACTATACAGTTCGTGGAATCTCCAGGCCAGAATACTGGAGTGGGTGGCCGTTCCCTTCTCCAGGGAATCTTCCCAACCCAGGGATCGAACCCAGGTCTCCCGCATTACAGGCAGATTCTTTACCAGCTGAGCCACAAGGCAAGCCCAATAATACTGGAGTGGGTAGCCTATCCCTTCTCCAGGGGATCTTCCCAACCCAGGGATCGAACCAGAGTCTCCTGCATTGCAGGCAGATTCTTTACCAACTGAGCTATCAGGGAAGCCCATATCAGGAAGTAATGCTGTTATTGGGGATTATTTCTGTGCAATGGAATTATAAGCACTTTTAATTTTCTTCTAAATGCTTTACTAAATTTTCTACAATGAACTGAATTATCTTTGCAACCTGAAAAAAATCTGCTATGTCAAAACTTATTTTAACCACCAAATGGCAATCATCTCACTCCGCTCTGACAGTCAAGGATTCTGTGGCTACATGGTTTTCCTCTATGTGGATAACTGAACACTTCTCAGCCCAGTGTGAGAACGCTCACATTGACACCTTCCTGGTTCCATCTTTGAAAAATATAGGAAAACCCCCACAAGTATAAGGCTGCATCTCCCATGAGAGTAAGAGCTAAACGAAGCCAGAGGCCGTTTAAGGAAGCTCCAAACTCTCTGCAGTTCATGGGGAGAAACTCCTGGAGTGATGCTCTGGCTGCTGCGCTCAGCCTAGGTCCCATCCCCCAAGGAATGCCACTTCCCAGGTGACACACAGGGGCATCGCCCTCCTTCTGTGGAGGCCCAGAGTCCCTGCAGAGTCCCTCCTCCTGTCGAGGAGCCACCGCTGTTCAGAAGGGAGCCTGGGGACAGAGATCTAGGGGAGAGACCGGCATCTCTGATTAACAGCAAGTGCGACCAGCCTCCCTGATGATCCACAGTTATCCGCACCCACTGGGATTACCAGCTTCTCACCACGTAAGCAGCAGCTCCTCCCAGCCCCAGGCTGGCAAGGAGAAGGCTCGGGAGGGGAGGGAGGGAGTGGGTGAGGCAAAAGTGAAAGCTCCAGCTGGAGAAACAGCAGGACATGTTGAAATAGCCCGGATGGTGAGCTGGCCAAAGCAGGCAAAGACGAGCCAAGGGCCAGCTCTCCACCAGCAAGAGCCGCCGGGGGTCAGGGTGAGGTGAAAGGGGGCACAGAAATGGCCACAGAGAAAAGGACAGCTATCCCCAGGGCTGAGAAGATGGGGACGGGGGTGGTGGGGGGCGTGCGTCGCTCAGGAGCAGGGGCTGCAGGCGGCCACAAGCGGCCCCACCTCAGAAGTCCATCCGTGCCTGGATCTGTGTCTGAAGAGACCCTTGGGAAATCAGGTGGCTTTGGCCCAGTCAAGCAAGCCGCTTCCAAACTCTGTCCACTTCCAGCCACTTGACTCCACAGCATGGGGCAGGGTGGCCGTCACAGGCGTGTGACCTGTGCAGTCACACCAAGGCCCCCAGCCAGAAGGCTCCCTCCCTCTGTTTAATGCTTAGCTGTCTCTGTCTTGAACCCTAAAACTTTTTGAACAAGGGGCTCCACAGGTTACACAGCAGAGCCTGCTAGAGGAAGACTAGGTCCAGGGGCCACTCCTCTGAATCCCACTCGCTGAACAAAGTCGAGCAGAGTCAGGGTCTCCAGAAGTCCTGTCTGGTTTGTCCGACATAAACCAACAAGATTTTTGATGCTTCCCTTTGGGTGTCTACACAAGGGCAGGAGAAGACTTGGCTGAGGAGCCACAGGGGGTAAACACAAATAATAACCAAACTTCGGGGAGGGGGGTGAAATTCATCTCTCTTTGTTTAGTCAGTTGCAAGTTAAAAGCCTAACAGCACAATTTTACGCCTGGTCAAAACACACTTGCAGAAAACGAGTGCAGGAGAAGGAGATCTTCACACACAGCCCTGAGAGCATCACAGACCAGAACCCTCTGGCCAAGGGCGACGGGGTGCCAGGTGGCAGCAGTCACACCTCTTGACTCAGCGACTGTACTCTTGGGACTGTGTCCCAGGACGAAAGAGCAGAGAGAAATTTCACATGCTCCAAAGACGCTCAGGCGGCAGTCTGGCTCTGGAGATGATCAGGGAAGAAGGGGAAGGTCTAACAGAAGGAAAAGGCATTCCGCAGCCATTCAGCGGATGCACAGTTGGCCTGTGATAATATAAGACATTGCTTATGATGTACAGCCATGCGACAATGGTGACGTTTTTGTATCTCAGTGATGTAAACAGGACGTTCACAGAGAAGAAAAACACTAATACAAAGGCCTAAAAACAGTGGCGTGAGGGGTAATGAAGACGTGGAGAAACCATGACCTTGAACATCTGATATTACTGCCTTCGTGGTAAATTATCCTTAGTGAGAGAGTGAAAGTCACTCAGTTGTGTCCGACTCTTTGTGACCCCATGGACTATACAGTCCATAGCATTCTCCAGGCCAGAATACTGGAGTAGGTGGCTTTTCCCTTCTCCAGGGGATCGTCCCAACCCAGGGATCAAACCCAGGTCTCCCGCATTGCAGGTGGATTCTTTACCAGCTGAGCCACCAGGGAAGCTCAAATAAGCCTTAAAAATACTGAATGTACAGGGTGCAGAGGACTGGCCCAGATGAAACAGAGTCTGACCATGAACTGAGCACACGTGTGTGTGTGTGTGTGTGTGTGTGTGTGTGTGTGTGTGTGTGTGTGGGGGACAGGGCTGGGGCGGGGATGTCATCAGTCAGGTAGAGCGGTTGCCAAATGGTTAATGAGCTGGTAAGAGTCAAGCTCTGGGGCCCTATCCTGTACAAACTGCAACTGCCCTGCTTCTAATGTAAAAACATCCCAGGTGGAGGGATGTACCCGGGGGCTTGGCCGGCTGTCATTTCTAACCTCTCCAGAAAAACATGTGTCCTTTGACCAGCTCCCACAAGGACCACAAGGACTCGGGGCATGCCAGGCCAGCACGCAGAGAGCTGCTGCGGGTGGGGGCGGGTCCATCTCCAGCCTCGCCACCCCGCCCAGCCTGAACAGCTACTATTCCTGAAGATGTGCGTCAGGCGCAACAGCACACACGTCAGAGGGAAACGCGACATAAAAGGGAATTTATCTTTGGCAGTCCGAGGCCCGTAACTTCATCTTTATTCATACTGCTCATCTATTTGATCAGACGCTGCTGCTGGCCGGTCTGAGCTCACTGGTGTTTTACAGGAAGACTGGGTGTCGGGGTGCGGGGGGGACTGACTCATGTCCGCAGGGGTGGGTGCTGGGAGCTGTAGGACGCCTCGGATGAGGTCAGGGGAAGATGAACCCAGAGCTGACCTCTCAGCCCCTGGTAGAAGGGGCCTGGGGCTCCAGCTTGACCGCACGCAGCCAGTCTCAGGCTGCCCCTCTCTCCACAGTGGCCTGGGGGACCCTCCCCACCCAGCTTCCCGGGACCACGCCAAGCCTGGCTCCCGCTTCGACCTCCTCCCGTCCCCATGCAGGGTAACCTGGCTTGGCACTTGGGGAGTCCATTCGCTCTCTCTCTGCCTGGAGGGCACTGTGTCATCCTCTGGACCAGCCAGATGTTGCTCCTGGCCCACGCCTACGTGAACAGAGCTGCTGCGCAAGGCTGAGCAGGGTGCGACTGCACAGCTGCAGGAGGGAACCAGACACTGGGAACTCATTCCTATTACAACATGCATCCAGCAAATTAGAAAAAGGGTTATTGCTCTGACAAACCAGAATACGCCAGCAGGTCAGAATATGACAACAGTCTCAGGACACGTGGGAGCAATGAACCTTGAGGAAGGGGTGCCTTTTCCTAGAGATGGGCGCCGAGTGGGTCATCGCAGCCCTGCACGTCCAGCCGTGATCGCGAACTGAACCAGCTCCCCGGAAAGGGCGCGTCACCCCCGTTTCCGTGAGGTCACCGGTGACAACAGAACCGCGGCTGGGGCAGCCCAGGGCCTGTCACGGTCTTGTCACCTCACACTGCTAGCCCCCTCCTCGCCGTCAGCCTGCTACCAAAGGGACAGCCCAAGTGCCTGACCGGGTCCAGTTCTCTGCTACCCCTGAGGCAGAGACCATGACCCTCTTCCCTCCAGAGCCCTCAGGACCCGGCATACCCTTCCCCACCCTCCCTCTCCTCTCCTCCCCCTGCCCTTAGCGCCCTGCCAGCCTGCCCCCAACACAGTGCCAACTGCAGGCTGTTCCCCACCTGGGACAAGCCTGCACGTAGCCCACCCCTTAGCTACCTGCCCACAGAGGGCCCTCCATGCTAGTGCCCTGCCCACCTCTCTGCCCCTCAGAGCCCAAGGACCAATGTGCCCTCAGGCTGTGTGAACACGCTCAGACCTCCTCTCCATGGCATCCGGGCACCTCCTGTGCCCCGAGTTCGGCCAGCCAGAGCTGTTCCCCGTCACCTGTCCCTTCCCAGCGGGGACCCGGGTGTGCAGGGGGAGAAGGACGCTGGCTGGCCCGGCCCCTCAGGGTTCAGCTCCGGTCACCCGGCTGTGGACACCGCAGGGCCCACACAGCCACTGGGCCACGTTCTCACACAGCGTGCAAGACTGACCAGATTTTCTGCTAAACGGAAGAGACAGGCTCTTCTGTTTTCTCCTACCATTCACTGCTCTTCGCACTGACTCAAAAACATGCGCACGTTTTGAGACTTCTCCTGGCATTCAGCCTCTTCCAAGAGGAATTCTCCCAAGTCACCACGTTCTATAGTTGGCAGGTTCTGCCCCAGAAATTGGACCCCTGGCCCCTCTCACTGAGGCTCTGCTCAGGCCAGGCTCCCAGGGGGTCCAGTGGATTCTCGGTCTGTAGTTCCTGGTACTCAGCCCCGTCCCCTCTTGCTTCTCTGACACATCACCCAGTCTTTGCCAAGCTCAGTTCAACTCTCTGCAAAAAGTGCCGAGCTCAGTTCAACCCGCCGCAAAAAGAGCGGCCAATCAGAAGGTGGAGGCTGTCTGGGGGCACCCAGGGGGCCCTTGGAGGCACCAAGTAAGAAGGTGGCCCCCTCAGCAGTGCCACGCACAGGGCCGCCCAAGGCCACCTGGCCCTGAGCCCTGGAAAGTCTGCCTTGCCAGGGTGAGGAGTCTCTATATTCTGCACTGTCACGGCTTTGTGTTCTGACCAGAAGATGCAGAAATCCTGCAGACGCCTGTGCGCACACAAAGACAAAGGAGGGCCCCTTTCAACCGCCTAGGGCTGAGTTCGGAGGGTACCAATGACCCTAAAAGGGCATTTCCGCCTTTGAGGCACCTGTCTCAGTTTGAAGCACAGAGGAAGACAGACGCAAATAGACAGACAGACTGAGGTATATTAGTAAGTATAGACACAGATTATCTCATTTCAGCCTCCCGGCCACCTTGTCAGGTAAGTTGGTGCCATCCGACTTAAAGCCATCCTTTAGACGAGGAAATTAAAAATCACAACTGCTCAGGGGACTTCCTTGGTGGTCCAGGGGTTAAGAATTTGCCTTCCAATGCAGGGGACACAGGTTGGGTCCCTGGCTAGGGACTCACAAAGAGTCAGACACGGCTGAGCAACTGAACTGAAACTGAAGGGAAACAGGATCCCATATGCCTCAGAGTAACTAAGCCAGCAGGCCACAACTGCTGAGAGCACACGCCACAACCAGAGAAAGTCCGTGCAGCAAAGACCCAGCACGGTGAAAGTTAAAAAATAATAATCAGTTCAGTTCAGTTAAGAAAAAGGCTCAGAAGCTAGCTGGAGGTCAGGCAAGTGGTGGGGTTTGAACACGCCAGTGCCCACTGATGAACTGCCTTCTGTCGACAGACTCCTGGGCTCTTCCTTTTGTGCCCAGGTCCTTGTCAACCCACTCCCGCCCTCACTGACAGGGCTGGGGGCAACTGAGGACCACTGAGGAGCAAACCCTGGCCCGTGGTCACAGAGCCCAGCAGCAGAGTCAGGATGGTAACCCAGGACCTCTGGTCCCCCCCAGCCTACCCTGTAGGGACCCTAGAGCCCCAGCCCCCGTGAAGAGCCTCCACGAGCCCAGATGCTGTCCTGCCACTGAATCAGTCACTGCCTGGAACTCAAGGCCTGGGGCAGTCCCCCGAGGCGGGCGGCAAGCCCAGGTCCCCTCCAGCCTGCACAAAGCTGGGCAATTTCACTCGGACCTTGTTTTCACTGGGACAAATTTCTAAGAGGAGACTTGTCTGGAGCGACCTCTCGAGTCTGAAAGGAGACGTGAGACCAGTCTCACCCCATCTGCAAGCTGGGGACGAGGGCCCCTGCTTGTGTCTGGCATGCCCAGGGGGTGAAGGGCCAGGACGCTCGCACCCCCCTCCCCATGGAGCTGACAGCTATCCAGGCCTCCCAGAGCCCCCAGCTCTGCCTCGTGCGCCTCTCTCTTCGGCCAGCAAGGTTCATCAGGCATTATCCTGCCCGCAGACATACTGTTTGACCTTGCAGACTGTTTTCAAAATGTTTTTTTGGCCAACCTTTAAAAACTGAGAAATCTCCAGTTTTTCCTGAAAACTCCTCCGTTCTGGCCTTCCTAGGCCCACTTGACACAAGGTGCCCAAGGGAGACACTCTGAAGGCTGCCCATGGGGCCTCTGACACAGGGCCTCCTCTTGCCCAGCACGGCCAGCCCTGCTCCAAGCACCGTGTCAGACACACCATGTCCTGAGTTCCTTGTTCCCAGACACACCGTGCAGAGTGGATCCATGACAGATAGGAAGGCAGGCCTGGCCTGTGGGGCTCTGCCAACAAGAGGCCACCCTGTCACCACTCTCCAAATACAGCTGCCCTGGCCACCTGAGCTTCGAGGCAAAGGTGAGCATCCCTCCGGCAACCAAGCAAAAAGCAAGCGCACACCAGGCCCAGGCCATCCGTTAGCAGCAGCGAATCTTCTGGAGAACGGCAACCGAGAAAATCATCAGCCAGGCCGGTAGATGAAAAACAATTTTAACTCTTAACTGATACGAACTTTACCTTTTTTTTTTTCCAGGCTCTAAAATTCACCCTCAGAATAAATCCATCCAAACTGATAATAGGAACATCATCTAAACTTCACGTAAAGAACAAAGCTGCATTAGAAATGACACCACATCCAGAGCAAAAACTAGAAATTAAGACCAATCTTCTAAAACCAGAGAAGCCAATATTTCGGACAAAATTCACTTGCAAGTTTCTTTAAAGGATTCTCAAGACGGAGTTGTGGTTATTAGTTCCCCATGAAATAAATTTAAAATGCATTCAATTACAAACATCCTAAGACTTCAGATGGTGTTTTCAGGCGCCTGCAAGATTAAATGTGGCTCCAGGAATGAAGCTTGGGAACTGACTCCTGGAATGAGGTCTATGCAGGGCCTGGGCCTTCGGAGCAGTGAGTGTGATCAGTCAAGCAGGCGAAGTTAATTACAAGGTTTATTACAGATCAGAGGGTGTTCATTCCTAAAAGGAGCCAGTTTCTAATAAATTGGTGTTAAGTGAAATTAACTCCCTCTATCTCTTTCAGGTCTACATGGTCAAAAAAAATCCCAGTTTCCCCCCAGTTTCAAATGATAACATAAACACCAAGGAAACATTCATTAAGGAAAACACGGCAAGTTTCACTCATGCAAAATCTCCAATAACGAAGGCTTCAAGCATCAGAAATTGCACTAAGGAACTTAAGAAGTTTGCAAGGCTTTAACCTTAAGACAACTAAGAAATTTTTACCCCCACTGCTGACAAAGGGCTCTCAGGCCACTATCCTGCACTGTCATTCAGGACCCCGTGCCTGGGGACAGCATCCTCAGGGCTCTCTCAAACCCAGGCGGCCACTCACAGAGATTCTCCTGGTCTGTAGCAGCTTGCTCAGAGGGCAAAGGTGGGGGGGGGGGGGCCCGCGCCGAGCAGAGCCAACACGAAGGTGGCTCTCTCGGAAGCCAAGACGCCCTTCCGGGCAGAGTAGGAATTCTGCCCAGGCGCCACAGCACGCGGGGCTCCCCCAGCAGACTCTGGAGCAGGAGAGCTAAGTGGGTGGATTGAACAAGGCCGCCACCTCCCTCCTTCTTTCCAGAAAGCTCTGGACTGTATTTCAGTTCCTTTTTGCAGAGGTTAATCACGGACACATCTCTGGCCGCAGCCCCCTCTCCAAACTACCCAGTGCCGAAAGCGAGTTCGGAGCTCACGCCAGCAGGGAACCGGGACAGGGGTTCCCCGAGTCTCCCCGCGCTCCCCACGCCGCGAGGGAGCGACATCAGAGGCTCGCCGGGGACTGGTCATGCAGCAAGCCGGGCGCTCCGGCGCGGAGCCGGGCCTCAGGGTGGAAGCTGGGCAGCACTAACCCTTCTTAAATTTATTCAGGCAGCCGGAGCTGCAGAAGGAGCGCACGGAGGCCGCCTCCCAGCAGCCGCGTCCCTTCATCCCCGCGGCGGGGCGGCCTCCGAGCGGCAGGGCGCTACATGGCGCCGCGCCCTGGGGGGCTCGCAGGAACGCGCGCGCAGCTCGNCCGGGCAGAGTAGGAATTCTGCCCAGGCGCCACAGCACGCGGGGCTCCCCCAGCAGACTCTGGAGCAGGAGAGCTAAGTGGGTGGATTGAACAAGGCCGCCACCTCCCTCCTTCTTTCCAGAAAGCTCTGGACTGTATTTCAGTTCCTTTTTGCAGAGGTTAATCACGGACACATCTCTGGCCGCAGCCCCCTCTCCAAACTACCCAGTGCCGAAAGCGAGTTCGGAGCTCACGCCAGCAGGGAACCGGGACAGGGGTTCCCCGAGTCTCCCCGCGCTCCCCACGCCGCGAGGGAGCGACATCAGAGGCTCGCCGGGGACTGGTCATGCAGCAAGCCGGGCGCTCCGGCGCGGAGCCGGGCCTCAGGGTGGAAGCTGGGCAGCACTAACCCTTCTTAAATTTATTCAGGCAGCCGGAGCTGCAGAAGGAGCGCACGGAGGCCGCCTCCCAGCAGCCGCGTCCCTTCATCCCCGCGGCGGGGCGGCCTCCGAGCGGCAGGGCGCTACATGGCGCCGCGCCCTGGGGGGCTCGCAGGAACGCGCGCGCAGCTCGGCGGGCCGCCCGGCGGAGGCGGCGGGCACTCGCGGGTCCCGGCGCCGCGTGACCACAATGCACCACTGCCGCCCGCCGGCCGCCCGCCGCCCGGTGCACGAGCCCGCTGAGCCCGTTAACCCCGTCGGCGCCGCGGGGGCCGGGCGCAGCGCGAGCAGCGCCCCCCCCCCCGCCTCCCCCACGCTTGCTAGCCCGTGCGGCCGTCCCAGGGCAGCGGAGACCTAGGCGGCCGGCAGCCCCCACCCCCCGCCCCATTTAAACGTCATATTCTAATATGAAAACCCGAGCGAAGATGCCGCCCCCTGCAGCAGCCTCTAAGTGTTGCTTTATTTCAAAAGTAAAGATGCCCTTGAGAGACAAGCGGCACGTGGGAAATGGGGATTCCCCTCCTACCCTCACCTCCAGGGCGGG
>SJYA01002246.1:57192-89968 GCA_006410615.1 Neotragus moschatus
ATGCAGGAGACCCGGGTTCGATCCCTGGGTCGGGAAGATCCCCTGGAGAAGGAAATGGCAACCCACTCTAGTATTCTTGCCTGGAGAATCCCATGGACAGAGGAGCCTGGCGGGCTACAGTCCGTGGGGTCTGCAGAGTCCCACATGACTAAGCGGCTAATAACACTCTCGGAGACTTGCTGGGGAGGCTGGTGCACCTGCAGCCACCTGTCTCCTGTCCGGGAGGAAGGCAGCAGGCGGGCCCCCGGGGAGCCCGCCTCCCTTGGCGCTGCCACCGCAGGGCTGTGGGCATCGGGGCATCGGGGCTGTGGGTACTCAGACCTCTCTGAACACAATGCTCCTGTCCAGCTGCCTGCAGGACCTCTCTGCAGGATGTCTGACCAGGCATCATAAACCCAATTATCCTCAGCTGAGCTCCCCATGGTGCCCCTGGACCCGTGCCCCCGCCCTCCCCAGATCCCCACCTCAGCTAGTGGCGGCACCATCCTCTAGCTGCTCACGCGTGGACAGACACCGTGGGGTCGTCCCTGACTCTTCTGTCCCTTAGACCCACCTCCCCGTGGTCGGCACATCCCCACAGCCTTGCCCCTGGATGGCAGCACACTGCGGCTGCCACCTGGGCTGAACTCCCCGTTGTCTTGCCTTTGGACTCTTCCAGAGCTGCCCAGCGCGTCTCCAGCTTCAACATCCCGAGAGCACCTGTTCCGATATACTCCAGATTCCATCACTCTCCCCACTCAGAGGTCTCTGAGTCTCTGAGCAGGCCCCTCCTGTCCCCACGCCCAGCTCTGGCCACACCGCCATCTCGGCGGGAACACAGTCATTACAAACCAGTCGGAGCTAGGCCCAGCCCCACTCACTGGCCTCAACCCCCGCCTCTGCCCACCCCGCGTCTTGTCGCTCCCACCATCAAGCCCTGGGGTTGCGTCCTGGGCCTCCCCAAACAAACCCTCCTCAACACCACCACCTCAGAGGAGCTCTGTCCATGCAATTTATTGAAGCTGAATCAATTTTCACCAATTTACAGGTTTTCAAATAGTCCCTGTTGTAACAGGGAAGCTGGTGCTGGGCCAACACTTCCCTTCTGGGCCTTTGAAGCAACTGCGACTTCTCCCACCTGAAGAATGAATCCTTAGTGATCTTGTCAGGTCCATTGGTCCGGGGGGATAAGGCATTTAGCCACTGTGGGCCTCGGTGTTGGGCTTACAAAATGAAGAGCAGAACAGTGATGCGAATGGCCACCAGGGATGGAGTGCTGGCCCGGTGCTGAGTGCTGGGCTGTGAGCGGGGCTGTGAGCTTTGCCCGCATTCCCTGAGCTTCGGCATTTAACCCCCAAGGATGGGTTCCTCAACACTTCCTTTACAGATGGGGAAACTGAGGCTCTGACGTGCAGGACCGGCGTGCTTGGAGCCAGCCTGCTCTGGCTGACCTCGGAGGCCACACCGTGAACTGTGGTCTGTGGGGTCCTTTAAGCAGCCTGCTGCTCTCTGAGCCCCCAGGCGCCCCAGGAGGAGAGATGAGGCGGGACGGGAGCAGGGTCCTGGATGCTCTGGGCATGTTCAGGAACATACAAGAGGCTTTCGCAGGATGGGTGTGTGCAGCGAACCCAGGATATTGACCCAGACACTCTGAGGGTCACGGACTCAGAACTGGAAGAAGCTTCTGAACGGAGAGCCGTGCCCTCCGGCTCAGAGCCGAGAAAGGCAGTCGCTGTTTCTTCTTTCTATTAACATACAGTTCTTTTGGGATCCCCTGGTGGCTCAGTGGTGAAGAACCTCCTGCCAATGCAGGAGACGTGGGTTCGATCCCTGGATGGCGAAGATCCTCCTGGAGGAGGAAATGGCAACCCACTCCAGTATTCTTGCCTGGGAAATTCCATGGACAGAGGAGGCTGGTGGGCTACAGTCTGGGAGGTGGCAAACAGTTGAGAGCAACTGAGCGTGCACACACACAGTTCTTTTACATTACAAATCATATCAACAATGGTCAGATTCTGTTCATGCGAAATACTTAAAAAGCTATGACCTAGCTTCACAAGCGCTCAGAAGAGTGCCAGTTTGTCCTCAAAGAAGGAAATACAGGGATTTCCCTGGTGGTCCAGTGGCTAAGATTGTGTGCTAACAGTGCAGGGGCCCCAAGGTCCTTCCCTGGTCAGGGAACTAGATCCCACATGTCTTGACCAAGACCCAGCACAACCAAATAGATCAATTTCTTCTTTAAAGAAAGAAGGAAATACATTAGCTGAAAAGTCTTGGTTGGCCCAACAGCGAGAAGGCCGAGAGACCAAACAAATGACGACCAGAGGTTAATGCCCGTCCATTCTGCCGGCCACCCATCCAAGTTCGCCTCCTAACCTTGCGTGGGTGACGCTGAACCCCAGCCCTGCTCTCACCCTCGTCTGCATTCCCACATCGAGGGCATCTCTTGAACAGCTCCATGGATGGCCCCCAACACTCTAAATGTGACTTTCTAAGACCAAGGCATTTACTCCGTGCCCTTCCTGAGGGCCCCTCAGCCCCAAACATCCCGTGCTGGCAACCCTGGAGGCAGCTGCGACCTCCCCTCTAAACTCTCTCCGACCTCCCTTCAAGACCGGCTGATCTGCTCTCCTCAGCATCTGGTTTCCTCTCACCTTGACGGTGACCGATCACCTTGTGGTGTCCCACTTGGGTGGCAGTGAGGGAGGCCTCCCAGCTTCCACTTGCTACCAGAGCACTGTTCATCAGAGTCTAGTTCTGACATGTTCCTTGAACTTGCTCAATAATATGGCGCACACGCCCCCTCAACTAAAATCCGTACACACGTATCCGAGTGTGTCGGTGGCTGGGTGGATCTGTTGTTCATCCCAGTGCCGGAGGCAACAGAGAAACAGGTGCCCGGAAGCTGGTGTGAGGCGTTGCGGGGGTGGGCGATGTGCTCGTGCTGAATAAAAACCACAACCATGCCCACATCCTCCCGCCCAGTGTGAACAACGGGAAGGGAGCTCAAGGCTCTGCAGCCAAGGACCCTAAGGGCAGGTGAATGCTTACTTCTCCACCTTCACGGAATATCCTGGGGCCATTTAGAAGTGTGTATGTGAGGACTTTGTAGCAATAAGAAACTGGGCTGAAACACAAATTGCTGAGAGGAAGAAGGCAAATTGTGCAATAATAGCTGTGATCGTGTGAAAGTCATGTATACGTGGAAATGTTAACCATAATATGATCCCAGGGAATTTTCTCAAGTCTGGGCTCCCAGAACGCCTGGGGGCTTCTTTCCTTCCCGGGGCCTGGCGTGCCCTGCTGTGGGCTCCTTCTGCTTGTCTGTCTCCCACACCAGACTGTGAACTGCGGGGGGCAGAGGCCCTGGTCTTTGCTTAGTGCGCTCAGCCTCCAGCGGGGCTCAGCACCCAGCACGTGTGCACTGAATTAGCGAGGCCGGGAATAAACACGTCAACCAGCTGACCAGCGAGCCCAGGGATGAAAGCGGCTGTGTCACTCACAGGAGCCCTCTCAGGCTCAGTCTGCACACCCCCACCGCCTCTGGCCTTGCCAAGCCTTCCACCGCTGACCCCGTCGCTGACCCCGCCCCCCGACCCGGCACAGGGCATTTCTAACGCATGACACCATGCAGGCCCTGCCCCTCTGCCCTTGTCTGGACCCTGACTGGACCTCGCAGAGGGGAGCGCAGGCTTGGGAGTCCCACAGGGGCAAGCTCTGACTCAAGTGAGCCACAACTTTCAACCGCCGTGGGGCTCAGTGACCGCTGGATCCCCCCGGGGCCCCGGGCTCACCACTGCGCAGGGCCTCAGCCTGCAGAAGAGAAGGACTGACCTTCTCTGTGTTGTCTGGAGGACCAAGTTCTCTGAGGGTCTGTCTCACACACACACTCCTTGTGGAGATGTCTTAAGAATGAAGCCCTTTAAGACAGCAGTGTTCTAACAACAGCCGTGCACAGATGCTGACTGCCCCCATCATTAATAAAGGATTCCACACTGAAGCCAGAGAATTAATTTGAGAGCAGTTTATGACAATGTGTTGCTAGGCAATTAAAATAAACTTCCAAGGGGGAAATTTTTTTAAATTTATCGTTGATTATTTTAGATCAGAAAATTGGAATGGGGGAAGAGCGCACCATTCCAGTCAGTTTGAAAGAAGGTAGAAATGAGACAGACTCCACCAGGGACAGTATCTGGGCCTGACTCTGCTCACACTTGCCCTCCGCTTGGAGAGGCAGCCGAAGAGGTGGGGGCCAGAGATAGGGAGCTGAGTCTGCTCAGCTTTGCCCTGGGGTAAGCAGGGGCTACAGGAAGGGGTGGCTGGCTTGAGGACCGGCTGGAGAATTAGGATCAGGTCCCACCAGGTCACTCTGAGGACGCGGCCTCTTCTCAGCCCCTTCTGCTCCCGGAATGACCAGCCCACCTGACCCTACTTCATCGCTTGTGTTCGTTATTGATCAAGAGGCCTTTTCTCTCAAAATCAAAGTACTGCTTTTAGCAACAAATCCCTCAAGACAACCAAAGAAGAGCTGGGATTCCCAAGGAATTAATATCCATCTGTCTCGTCTCCAATTCTTTTTTTTCTTTTTAAAGATAGTGATGACAGGAACTTCCCTGGTGGTCCAGTGGCTAACACTCCACGCTCCCAATGCAGGGAGACCAGGTTCGATCCCTGGTCAGGGAACTAGATCCGACACGCTACAGCTAAGAGTCTGCGTGCCTCAAATAAAGATGCTGCGAGCCACAGCCAAGACCTGGCACAGCCAAATAAACAAATAAAAACAAATATTTTTTAAAAGAAAGTGACAACAAAAAGAGTTGAAAATACAAAATCTATCGCAGAATGTTCCCCCTTCTTTGTTGCTTATTAAGGGAATACAAGTAAAAGCCACCTTGAAGCGGGTCTGCTTTTAAGTATATTAAAATGGTCAGAAACATTTAGTTAACACCTAATGCCAGTGGGAGTACAGTGGGGCTGGCATGCTCACTCGCCGTTGGTGGCACAGAGCACTGCAGGCTCCCTCCATAAAGAGACATCCTAGCTCGTCAAGGCCGCCCTTAATTCAGTAATCCGACTCCTGGGAATTTTCCCTCGGGAACCAGTTCAAGAGAAGCGAAAAGCTTTCAGTACAAATTCATCACATCACTGTCTGTAAAAGTCCAAATGGGAAGCTCAAATGCTCAACAACTGGAGGACGATTCAGACCATTAGGCACTACCACTCAGTGGAGCATTACGCAGCCATCAAAGTCGCTGTTAAAAAGACAGGGAAACTGACGGTGGTCGTGTGCAGTGAGAAGGGCAGAGCATGACGGGCCCTGTTTAAGGTGGTACCGGAGCTGTGAAACACGCCCGTGTGTGCTGAGGGGCGAAGGGAAGGGGACGCGCAAAAATCAAGAGCAGTTCTGTGAGGGCGCGAGGTTACCGGGGAGCTTCCTGTATTCCAGATGCTCTTTATCTTGCTGTGCGATCTTTCCCACAAGAACCAGAGTTGAACAAGATACGGTCAAAAAAGTGAATTCTTATATGGAATCCTTTCTTGCGGAAACAGAGGCGATGCAGAAGAGTCGGCTGGGAGCAGCTACCCTGCTCGAGGCAGCGTGAGCTACGAGGCTGCAGGATGGCAGGGACAGAGGCCGGTGACCAGCGGGCAGGACGTCAGGGCAGAGGAGCCAAGACAGTCTTCACGGCAGGCAGGCTCCTCCCGGGAGGCGTGGGCCTGGGGGGGCCAGAGGCCCGGGTCTGAGTTGGGATCTGCAGCCCGCTCCCTGGGGGACTGGAAGCAAGTGCAGGAGCCCTCCCTGATGCGCATCCAGACACGGGGCTGTCTTCCTGTTTTGTGCTGAATTGAGCCCCCAAGTTCGCATGTTGAAATTCAAATCTGCCAGACCTCAGCACGTGAGTCTGTTTGGAGATGGGGCCTTCAAAGAGGTGATTAAGGTACAACAAGGTCATATACTAGACCCTGATCCAACATGACCGGCATCCTTATAAAAAGAAGAGATTGGGACACAGAGCAAGGGGTGACCGTGTGAGGAGACAAGGAGAAGGCAGCCACCGACAAGCCAAGAGGAGAGGCCTGAGGATGAAGCCGGCCCTTGCTGACACCTTGACCTTGGCCTCTGGCTTCCTGAATGGTGAGAAAAATTCACCTCTGTGCTTTAAGGCCCCCGGTCTGCGGTATCTGGTTATGGCAGCCGGAGCAAACGAACACACTTCCTTTGCAGGGTCATGAGGTGACATCACCAGTGTGGGGCAGGCACTCAAGAAACACCTGGTAAGGGATGCCCCTGCTGGTCCAGCGGCTAAGACTCTGTGTTCCCAGTGCAGGGGGCTCGGGTTCCAGCCCTGGTCAGGGGACTAAATCCCACGTGCCCCAGCTAAGATTCTGCATGCTGCGGCTAAAGGACCCCACATGCCACGACTAAGACCCGGCACACCTAAATAAACAAACAGTAAGTGCTGAATACCACCACCGCCCCCGGGGAAAAGTCAGAGGCAGGGTCCTGGCACCCTGAAAACCACTGACACAGACGGGCCTGTATCAGAAGACTGGCTGTCAGCGTCCATCAACACATCGGTTTAACTGAAGTTCAGAATGGCTGTGAAGCCCAGGAGACAGCTTCTCCAGTGACCCTCATGGCAGGGGGCAGGGCGGGGGAGGCTGGGAAGGATTAGACAGAGGCAAAATGGAAGTTCACTGCTGTTGCGGGTTTTGTTCAAAGTCGAAGAGCAAGCACAGGCCAGAGAAGGGTTGAGAATGCGATGTTTTAAACCTCCAAGCTCCTTTTCTTCCCCTAGTACTAAAAACAAGCGCCTGATTGATAGATCGTACAACATAAAAGTTTAGACATTCCATAGCACCACAGCTGCCATAAACAGATAAGCAAGGGAGAGAAAACACTTGCAAAATATATAACCAACAAAGGAGGAATAACCATGACTTAAAACAAGTCAGCATCAAAAAAAAAAAAAAAAAAAAAAAAAAAAAAAAAAAAAAAAACCACACACATATCAAAACAGTAAAATGGCAATGAATACGATTACAAAAGTCACAAAACGCATATGATTGGTCCATAAACAGAAAAAAAGTGGTCAGTCTCATTGGTAATAAGAGAAATGCAAAACAGAGCAAGGAAATGCCTTTTCATTTGCCCATCAGAGTAACAAAGAGTAAAAAGAACAATGGAGTAGACTTTGTTGACAACTCACACTGTTGGGAGATGTAAGTCTATGCATTTTGGGGGAGCTGATGATTTAATAGGGTCTATTGATATTTATCATGGCTATGCCCTTGCAACCTAGCGATTCCACTCCTAGGAATCTGTGCTTCGGAAACGCTGGCACAGATACACGAAGACGCACAGACAAGCAGGAGGCTCACCAGGGGACTCCCTGAGATAGTAAAAGATAAAGGAAGCACCTGTCTGAGAGGAGGGAAAAGACTGCACAGATTACAATACACGACAGAGGATGAGATGGTTGGGTGGCATCACTGACTCAACGGACGTGAATCTGAGCAAACTCCGCGAGCTAGGGAAGGACAGGGAAGCCTGGCATGCTGCAGTTCATGGGGTTGCAAACGGTTGGACATGACTTAGTGACTGAACAACAACTGTTCAATGTAACAATGCTGTTACTGTTTTATTTTTTAGCTAGAAATTATAGTTTTTTTTTTAAGACAATAAAAGCAAAAATAAAACAAAAACCACCACCTACATCAGTAATTGTGACATACATGACATAAAGGTGTATATATACATATACACATATATACTCATACGTGTACTATGGAATTTCATGAAGGAAAAGCTTAGTAAGGTGTTTGAAACCAAGGATGACGGTGCTGTTTACTCGCTCAGTCGTGTCCGACTCTTCGCGACCCTGTGGACTGTAGCCTGCCAGGCTCCTCTGTCCATGGGATTTCCCAGGCAAGAATCCTGGAGTGGGCTGCCATTTCCTCCTCCCATGCTGTTATTTTAAAAATGAGATACACCTGGTACTTCCCTGGTGGTCCGATGGTTAAGACTCCACCTTCGGATGCAAGGGGTGCAGGTGTGATTCTTGGTTGGGGAACTAAGATCGCACGTGCCTCACAGACAGAAAACCAAAGCATGAAAACAGAAACAGTATTGTAACAAATCCAATAAAGACGTCAAAAATGGTCCCCACA
Source organism: Neotragus moschatus (assembly GCA_006410615.1). Lineage (NCBI taxonomy): Eukaryota > Metazoa > Chordata > Mammalia > Artiodactyla > Bovidae > Neotragus > Neotragus moschatus. The sequence continues at coordinate 65,344 of SJYA01002246.1, forward strand.
CACACACACACACAAATCTTTAAAAAAGTGAGATACGCCGATTTGTATTGACATGTAAAGATCTACAAACATATTGGTAAGGGAAAAAGCCAGCTGCTTGTCAATATGCGTGATATGACTCACACATATACATGCAAGTATGTGTGCGTGGGTGCCTGTGACTTACATGGCTTTGTAAATGCATGGGGAGAGCTGAGAAAGGATCATTACTAATAAAATTAAAAAAAAAGTGTGTGTATCTCTTTAGCGGGGCGTGAGATGTAGGGAGGGAATGATGGATACCTAAATTTTGTTGAGTTGGCCAAAAAGTTTGTTCAAGGTTTCCCCGTATGGCAAACCTGAATGAACTTTTTGGCCAAGACAATATATTCTGGAATCATTTAAATATTTTACCGTCTTGCGTTTCCTAACCTAAAGCAATCTCTCAGCCAGTCATCGCTGGAAAGAGTGCTGCAGAATTGGCTCCTGCTCGTGTTGAAACGGGAGCCTCTCTCGTGGTGGAAGGTCAGGCACAGAGCGGGCACAGGAGGAGCGGGTTCGGGAGCAGGAGGGCCCGGAAGTCGCGTCAGCAAAGCCACCACACCAGCGCACACGGACCAACCTGGCAGGCAGCAATTGGAGAGGGGCTGGAGCATTTGCCGCACCCGTGGCACAATCCCCATGAGGCCGAGCGGCAGAGCCGCCCATGGCGATGGGCCCTGCAAAGAACGGACACGGCTGCAGCCAGGCGTGGGGGGCAGTGGGCTCAGGCACCTGTCATCCGGGCCGGCAGCAGGCCTCGCCAACCCCGCCCGCAGCGACCAGGGAAGAGGCCACCACGTGGGGTCTGGGCGTCCTCTGTGCTCCCCTCGGCAGGCTCTGTGCTCCCCTTGCCAGGCTCGCTCTGGGAGAGCAGTCGGGAGGCTGCCAGAGGGGGAGGGAGGGTGTGGTCGGCGGTGCCGCCAGAGATGCAGAGAAGGGAAGGAGTGATGGACCCTCCGCTGCTCACAAGAGCTGCCCCTAGCGCAGCCCTCCTGATGCCCAGTCTGATGCCCTCCTGGGGCCCTTCCTGTGCCAGCCCAGGTCACACCAGCCGCCCCCTGCTTCCTGGCCCGTTGCCCTCCAGCCTCCTCTGCCCCAACCCCCAGGCAGGAGTCGGCCCTCGCCCTGTCCGCCTCCTGCTCCGTGCTGGGCCCGAGGGATGGCGTTCATGGCCAGGGCGCCAAGTCCCGTCTCGCTGCTCACGCTGCCCCATCCGGACCTTCAGAAGAGTCCTGCCCTCCAAACGCCAGACCGCCACAGCCACCCGAGTGTCCCCCAGCTGAGCCCAGCACTTCTCCTCCGCTCCCTCAATGCAAGCTTTCCCTCTCCAGACAATCCTCTCTCTCTCAGCTGACCTGAGGGTCAGCTCCCGGGGTCTCTCCTTCTCCCTGAGCCCCTACATTTGAAGGGCCGCTGGGTCCTGACAATATTAAATCCAGAGCAGTTTGCAAATCTATACGCCTTTTCTCCAGCCGCTGGCTCACCTCCAAGGTCTCAGCTTCTTTTACCCCTTCTGATTCATCCTTCCTGCCGCCATGAAATCATTTACTGAAAATACCATCTGCTCCCCTGTCACCTCCTTTCCGTGGTTCTCTGACACCCACAGCAGCAAGTTTTAAGTTCCAACTCCTTGGCCAACGGCAGCCCACCAGGATCGGGGCAGCCCCCAGCTCCCTGCTGCCCGGCTCGCCCGGCTCGCCCGGCTGCCCCTCCCTCTTGGCTCCACTTGCCTGGCCTGGGACGCCCTCCCTTGCCCCCACGTGGCTGGCTCCGGTCACCTCTGGACACTGGAGTGTGGGCCTCCCAGAGGGAGCCTCACTGACCACTCTCCACCTGGGGAGGGGATGCAATGCTGCTCAGAGGAGGGCCCTTCCTCGGGGTTCCCAGCACAACCGCGTGCCTCTCTGCGCTCATCACATGGACTCAAAAGGATGCTGTCTGCCCTCTGCAAACAGTCAGCACCTTTCGGGCCAGGAAGGGCTGGGACTCACTGTATTCATTTGCTACCGGGTGGCTTCAAAGAACGGAAACGTATTCTCCCACAATTCTGGAGTCTAGAAGCCCACAGCCAAGCTGTTGGTAGGGCCACACCCCCGAGGGCTGCAGGGAAGGCTTCCCCCTTGGCTCTTCCGGCCTCTGGGAGCCCCTGCCCTGCCGCAACATAACTCCAGTATCTGCCTCCTTCTTCCCATGGCATTCCTCTGAGTCCATCCTCACATGACCTTCCTCTGTGTGTGTGTGTGTGTGCGCGTGTGTGTGTGCGCGTGCGTGTGAGAGTCCAAATTTCCCTTTCTGTAAGGACACNCGGGCTGGGAAGACAAGGTGTCGGATGCTGACCCCTCCCCTGCTGGGATCCTGTCCGGCCCACCCTGACCCTGCCCATCCTCCCTCCTCCTGCCAGTGTGGTGCTGCCAGCGCAGCATGGCGGGGGAGGGCACTGGACTGTGAGCCTGGTGATGACGGCCCCTCCCACGCCATTGGCCCGCCGGGGGCCCTCTCCCGTGCTGGAGAGGCGGGGGCCGCGGTCAGACCTTGGGCGCCTGTGATCGAACCTCTCCAGGCCTCAGTTTCCTCATCTGTATCCCAGATGTGGTCACGGTTCTCACAGGGCTGTCATGAGCATGGACGGCAGGCAGGAAGGCCTGGCCTGAAGTGAGCTCCCACCCAGGGTCAGCTGCTGTGACCACGGGGCNGCCTGGTGTCCAGGCTGTTAGCAGGAAGTGTTTTCAGAGGAAGGCCTCAAGCCAGGGGAACTAACAAACTCAACTGAATAACCTTTAAATTACCTCATCACCCGGAAAATGGAAACTGGTGCATCTGCAAATGCACCCACGTGCCAGCAGAGGCCAGATGGAGCGGCTTCCCGGGCCGGGCAGCCGGACCCGGGGGAGCTGCCCACTCGGATCTTCTCTGGGATCGTAGAGGCCGTAGGGAGCCGTTTCTGGCAGAGCCACCAGCAAATCCCAGGCTCCCCAGAGAGGTCACTTAAGGGGGGCTTTCACCCTGGGAAATGGAATAAAGACCCTCCTCCCAAGGATGAGTCAGTCCCTCTCAGCGCCTCAGGCTCTGTGCATCCTGGGAGGTCAGTCTTGCTGATTTCCAAAGGCCCTTCCCCGCCCAGCTCTGCTCACAGCCTCGGCCGCTGCTGTCCCGACCCTGCCCGGCGTGAGGATGAGCCAATCCGGCGGGCTGGGAAGACAAGGTGTCGGATGCTGACCCCTCCCCTGCTGGGATCCTGTCCGGCCCACCCTGACCCTGCCCATCCTCCCTCCTCCTGCCAGTGTGGTGCTGCCAGCGCAGCATGGCGGGGGAGGGCACTGGACCGTGAGCCTGGTGATGACGGCCTCTCCCATGCCATTGGCCTGCCGGGGGCCCTCTCCCGTGCTGGAGAGGCGGGGGCCGCGGTCAGACCTCGGGCGCCTGTGATCGAACCTCTCCAGGCCTCAGTTTCCTCATCTGTATCCCAGATGTGGTGACGGTTCTCACAGGGCTGTCATGAGCATGGACGGCAGGCAGGAAGGCCTGGCCTGAAGTGAGCTCCCACCCAGGGTCAGCTGCTGTGACCACGGGGCACGTGGGACAGAGGTGGGAGGAGAAGACACAGGAGAAGACAGGAGAAAAACCCTGTCTCAGAGAGACGAGAACCTTTGGGAACAGCAGCAGCCACAAACCTTTTCCTGGAAGGGGCTTCTCTGGACAGAGACTCCCTCATGGCCTTTGGCATTTGGGGAGAACAGTCCTTTTATCTGAGCTCCACCACTGGCCAGTCAATGTCCTCAGACCCAGGGACAGTCCTCACCTTAACACCACCTCCAGGGCGGGACCAGGCTACCCAAAGGCAAACTACTGAGTCCTGTCGTGGCCGCATGGCTTGAGACTGAACACCACCGTGTGGAGACTCTCGTCTCAGCACACTCACATTCTCCTATTAACCAGCGGCAGGGACTTCTTGGGCAGTCCGGTGGTTAAGACTCCCTGCCTCCAAGGCAGAGTGCGTGCGTTCGATCCCTGGTCGGGGGACTAAGGTCCTACATGGCTCGTGGTGCAACCAAGACATAACAAAAGAAGAAAAGGGTGGTGGTAGACTGTGGATATTATTACTGGATATTATATAATAATCATAATAATATATCATGTTATTATGGACATTTATTCATAACACTGAGCACGTACCGTCGTGTGCTAAGTTTACATACCAGGCAGCTGTAACCTTCTCTATTTCACAAGTGGTAAAACTGAGGCTGAGAGAAGCCACATCACGGCATACCGTAAATAAGAGGTAAAAACGGGAACTTGAACCCTGCTCTCTCAAGCTACAAAGCTGGGCCTCTTTTCATCCCCTTATATGACACAGCTGTTATGCCATCCCTGACACCATTCCACCAGGAAACCTAGATCAACTGCTTTCATCAAAATAAAATTTCATTGTTATATCTTTACTTTCTGCCTTGGCCTTGAGAAATCCATTCAGAAAGGTTCCTGCTTTTCATACCCATTTGACAGATGTGCACAGATGCAGGCTTGCACGTGATACAACCAAGGGCAGGACTTCTGAGCAGAGACCGAGAGTCGGGTCTAAGACTGCATACCACCCAGGCAACCCTCAAGTGTTATCTTCTTCAGTTACAGAGAACTTGAGCCCACCTTAATTATTGAGGAGGTTTTAAGTGGCTCAGACTGTGAATAAAAATAGGTAGCCTGATTGCATTACAGGTGTGGAGCATGCTAAAAATATACACATACCTCAATTTGATCTAGATACGGAAAACTTTGGGGCTATAATTGTATTTTCAAAACAAACAACACATGAAGCTCAAATAACCCTGTTTCCCCAAAGCAGAAGCAATGGCCTGCTGCTTAGCTGACCTCATACTTTAATGAAACAAGGATGTCAGTGAGGACATCAAAGTACAACTATGCGTCAGTCATTGTTTCAGACAGTGATGCTGGATCTAAAGAGGCTTATTCACCTGACCAAAATACCAAGTGTTTACGTGCTAGGAAAAAAAAACTTACCCGAAACAAAAATGTCTGGGGTGGGAAAAAACAATCAAGAATAATGTAAATTGAGTGTATGCCGGAGGTGCAGTTACCATGCTCTCCCCCAGCGCCCTTTCCTCTTTCAGAACATTGGCCAGAGATAAATGGTACCTGGCTACCAGTGGTCTGCTTTATGCAGTGACGCGAGCACATCCTTGGCATGCATTTCTGTCAACACTGCAGCTCCACTGCAGCTCACACTGACCCTAAAATCAGCACATCATTTCGCACACCTTCTCCACCTCTCTTTCATCGGCACCGTCACACACCCCATGATCCAAGGAAGCTGCCCACCAGAGCAGTTTCTGATGCCCACAGCCTCGGCTAGACAGACGGAACGAAACACGGACCTCGGTCCTCCAGCGCGAGTCTGTCGAGATTTAGAAGCTTCACTTTCATCCACCGCTTCTACCCATCCAAGGGTAGAATGAGCACCTCACACAGCTTGGAATCCTGCACAACTAGACTTCTCCCTGTCCCTTCCAGCCCCTCACCTCCCCAGTACACCCAAAGTCCTCTCTTGAGGCAGGAAAGGCCCCCCAACAGCCCACCCAACAGGAATCAAGAGGTCTCTCTGTCTGACCTTGCCAGGTGATGGAGATGGGAACCGAATGCTGGTGGGATCGAAGGCAGAGGTGACCCATCAAGTTTAAACACATCTCCCCCCAGCGGATGGTGAGGCGGGGGGCAGCTTTAGGGACAGAGGGAGCCCAGGGCTCCTCGGACTGGGTAGTTGACCAGCGTGACCTCAGACTGCTTACTCAGAGGCACAGGCCGGCTGGAGAAGGGCTTTTCCTGTGACAGGCACCACCGGAGTTTAAAATCCCCTTTGCGTGCTGGGAAAATAGACACACACACACACACACACACACACACACACACACACACACACACACTAGCAGGGAGTGCCTGCCCAGTATCCACTCCAGAGCTCCTCTGCCCGAGTCCAGCCCACTGGCAACGGGCAGGTGCACTGTGACCCTTGCCCCTGAAGGCCTGCTCATAGCAGCTCAGGTGTCAGGAGACCGGAGGAAGGCAGGGAGAGGTCTTCACCTCTCACTTGCAGCCCCAGTGAAGGCTCAAGCCTGTTTTCCCTGCTAAAAGATGGCTGGCCTCTGTCTGGGCAGAATTCCAGTGGCCAGGCTGCCCAGAGCCATCCCTGCAGGGACAGAGAGGGGAAGGTACTGCTCTTCTGACAACAGCCTGGACAAACAGCCCTTCCCAGTGCCATGCAGACAGCTGCGTCCAGGGTTGGGAGAAGAGCATGCCTTGGAACCGTCCTTAAGACTTCTGGCTGAACCCTTTGTCCCCTGGCTTGTGAGGGCAGAGGGACCTGCCCTCTATCCCAGAGCTGGGGACGTACCAGGGCAGAGATCTGAGCCCTTAGCCCTGTAGGCTACTCAAGATCAGGGCTGAAGAAATTTACAATGGGGAAGAGAAATTTTAAAGCCCAAGAGAGCCCCATGCTCCAGTACTCGTCCGCCCCAACCCGGCTGCACCTGCCCCTTACTCACCCCAGGGAGGGGCTCCTGGGTGTGGAAGCGGGTCTGGCCCCGAGGCTGCGGGGGCTCCTGCAGTTGCCGCCGCCGCCGCCGCCTTTCCGTCGCCACGCTCTCAGTCCATCTCGGTGCAGTCCCGGCTTCCACCGTCGCGCCGAGCGCGGGAGGAGGAGGGCGGTCCCCGGATTGGGTGTGTGCTGCCCGGCGGCCCCGCGCCAGCCTCCCCGCCGCGGCCGCCTCTTCAGCACCGCGGACAGCGGCCAGCCCGCGCGCTCCAAGCGCCACCGACCGAGCCGAGAGGAGCCGCGCGCCCCGCTCCGCCCGCCGGTCGGTCAGCCTGAGCGCGGCAGGGGCGCGGCGCGGCGCCTCCTCATTCCTCCAGCCTCCTCCCCACCAGCCTTATGAGGCCACCTCTGGCCCCCAGGGTCCCTCTCTCCAAGCGCGAAGGGCTCCCCGCGAGGCTACTCGCCAGTCCCCAGAGGACTGGACACGCCGCTTCCAGCCCGGTCCCAAGCAGGGACTAGCTCTCCCCCAGCCCAGCAGGCTAGACAAAGGCTAGCTCTCTCCCTGGCGAGACGAGGCCGGCGGCGGACAGCGCAGCTCAGCCTCTTAAAATGCGCCAGCATGGCCCGGAACCTGACCCGGTATAAGGGTGCTACCCCACCGAGGCCAAAGAAGGCTGGCCCTTCATCAGAATCCAGAGAGGGAGGGGCCTTTGGGTGGCCCTTGGCTCAAGCCCTCCTTTCCCCAGTGTCATACACCCTGGGGATGCGAGGAGTTAACCAATTAAGAGTTCCTTTCAAAACCCAGGGAGGGAGGGCTGTTAGGGGTCCCCTCCTCACCTGAATCCAATTCCCTCCCTCATATCCTTGGTGCCAGCATATCAATCAACCAACAGATGGGGCTGCTGGGGCCTGGTGACGTCACGCGGAACTGTTTCCACGTTTCTTCATTTCTGCTCAAATCCCTCCCACTGCTCCTCACCCCCGGCCAGGAAAGCCCCAGACTTCAATGGGGGGAGCTCTGCCTCTGCCACAGACCAGAAACATGGCCACCATTGGCCACCCTCATGTCCATGCTCAGCGAAGCTCAGCTTCCCTATGGGACATGCAGACGGTGGGCGTGGGGGGGTGGGCGTGGGGGGGTGGGCTCCCTCTGGTTGCAAGTCTGAGAAAACCGAGCCTGTCTGGCCAAGCAGAGGGGACTCCACAGACTGGACAGTCACCCAGACCCTGCCTGCTTCATGACCTCCCTCAAGCCTTTCTGGAGTCCAGGACGAGGAGACCCTTCCCTTCACTGGCCTAAACTGGCCACTCCTGCTTTAACTCTCTTTAGAACAACAACTTTTATGCCTCATTAATTCAGGTCCAAAGACAACTTCATTTTTACCATTTGGTAGAGGCTCCAGTTGAAGAGGGAAAACCAAAGGAATGAGTTCAAGTCAAGGTTAATAAATGCTGTCCATGCAGGAATGAGGGACTCTGCTCAAGCATTCATGGACTGTGGCCGCTACACAGAGAGCACAGGGCTGACCACTCACAAAGGGCGCAGGAGTGGGCGTCAGCCGAGCAGCAGAGAGGCAGGACGGAAAGGGTGGGGGTACGGGCTCCTTCCATTTCACACCAAGCAAGAGGGTTCACAAGGCACACGTGGTACCTTAAAAACAAGCAAAATCACGACCTCAACAATCTTTTAACATCTTTTTCTCCTCTGAAAACAACTTCCAAGAGCATTTTTCCCCTTTAAGGTAGCATAACATCAAAATCCAAAGATAAGAAACAGGTCAGGGGACTCTCCTGGTGGTCTAGTGGTTAAGAAGCCACCTCCCAACACTGGGGATGTGGGTATGATCCCTGGTGGCGGAACTAAGATCCCACAGTGCCTCAGGGACCCTGCATGCTGCAAGTAAGACCCAGTCAAATAAATAAATATAAATAAATAAATAAATAAATGTACTATCTTACAGAAGAAGAAACAAGTCAGGCTCCAGGAGAATGGCACTGTGTGGGCTTCCTGCTACAGTGGTCACAGGCATCAGACCAGGGGGTGGGGTACCTCCCAGCTACCTTCCAAACACCCAACAACTGCCAGGTGGACACACTGACACTTCTGAGGAGAGTCTCAAATCTTGGTGCATTCCCTCACTTGGAATGGACTTTCTCCAGCATTTTGTAACAAATGATCCCTTCAGTTTAATTCCTTTGTCTAATGTTTGGTGTATCCAGCAATCACCAGCATGCCTGCATCCTCACCACCCCAGAGGCCAATGAGAGACCGAGGGAAGTCCATTTCTACACACACACACACACACACACACATCACTAGCACAAAGCCCAGAATTTCTACCAACATGACAGGCCACATCTATACTGAAGACTCCCAAATATTCAAGGTTTGGAACTAACAGAAACAATCCAAGTCATATAGCAAGATTTTAAATTTCTATTCAGTTATTTTCTAGGTTCTAGAAAAGCCTAAAGAACTGAACACAGGCCATGGATTCTTGTCCACAAAAGCAGGATGACACTCCCGCCCCCAGGATGTCTTGCCTGCTCTGCCTCGCGCCTTGGCTTTCTCATTACACACTCTCGTCCTGGGGGGTAGGCCGACTGCCACTGCTGCTGACAACCAGTAAGCCCCTGCTGATCGGTCGGGAAGGCCGCCTTTATTACTGGTGTGGCTATTAAACCCCCACCAGGCCCGCCCTCTGCCCTCCCAGCCCAGTGGTGCCCTGCTGGGCCCTGAAAGCCCAAGCCCTTGCATGGTGCAGCCCCTCCTCCCCGCCCACGAGCAGCCTGCCTCAGCTCCACCAGCCCTCGGCCCCCCTTTCCTCCTGACCCTTCGGGAGACCTAGCCCTCCTCCTCCTCCTGGCCCACCACGGCCTGCACTGTGCCTCCTCTCTGGCCACTTGACTCTTCCTAAGACATCGGCACAGACTGTCACTGCCCCTGTTATGAGCCTGAAATGCCATCACCCTGCTTCTGACCAAGTACGGTTTAACATCCCAGCCAAGGGGCTCTCAGTTAGGTGGCTCCGAACCGAGATAACTGAAGCAGATAACCTCCCTAACTCTGGAGGCACATGTCCCCACAACTCCTGGGAAGTTCTCAGAAATTTAGTGTTCTCCCTGCACGGAGCACATGGGCAGTCAGGGAAACCAAAGATGAGAAATGTGGACTTTCAGAAATACAGATGGCTGAAATGTCAGGAGCCAGAGAGAAGAGCCACTTGGCACGCTGAGTGTGTCCCAAGCAGCTTGACTGGCAAGAAGTTGACTTCAAAATCACGATGATTAATAAGTCAAACAAAAAAAGAGGAAAGGACAAGATGGGTACATAGATGAAGCCTTTCAGTAGAATTGGAAGTCTATAAAAATAATCAAATGGATATTTCTAGGATTTAAAAATACAGTATCTGAAATCAAGAGTTCATTGACTAAGCTCCACAGCAGAAGGGGTAAGCAGAAAGTAGGATTAATGAACTCAAAGCTTGGTTAATCAAAAATATCCAGAGAATAAAGATGGAAAAGACAGAAAGACGCGTGGCAGGTGGGTCAAAGGGCCTAAAATATGCGTATTTTGTGGCCCACGAAGGGAAGAGGAGGGCAGGCAGGCCGGAAGCAGTCAGAGGAGAAACAGCGGCCATGAATTTTCCCAAATTGCATAGAAGATTTTTAATCACTTTCTTCAAATCATCCTTTTAGCTGAAATACAGCCTCAAGTCACTCTTACCTTCAGCTTTCAGATAGCACGGTAGACTGAACAGAGCAGAGGACTTGCAGACAGCCAGACCTGGGTCCAAAAGCCAGGCTCAGCCACTTACTAGCTCGGTGACCGTGGGCCAGTTACTTGAAGAATGATGCAGGAAGCATGTAGAAATGCCAGGCACGTGGCAGGCACATGCGGCAGTGATTATTAATGTTACTCTCGCGGGCTCCAGGCACCTCTCTGATGTCCGGTGGGCTGGGGAGTGTTAGACTCTGGGTTCTCAACGTGCCATGAGGGACATAATTGAGGGGACTTCCCTGGTGGTCCAGGAGCTAAGACTTCTCAGTCCCAAAGCAGAGGGGGCCTGGGTTCAATCCCTGGTCGGGAAACTAGATCCCACGCGCGGCAACAGAGATCGAAGGTCTCGGGTGCTACAACTCAGACCCAGTGCAGCCAAAATAAACAACCTTTTTTAAAAAGAGAAAAACAAGGTACTTGAGGCTTGTGTGTTGTTTCTCTCCCCACAGACAAGAACCCAAACCAAAACATGTAACAGGTGCCAATAATCAACATTTACCCCGATAAGACATGTCAACCAATGATAATTGGCCAAAGAGCATTTTACATTCTGCAGGAAAATACTGTTTCTATTCATCTGAGTTTAATCGTCACGCGCTAGTGGCAAACCCAGATTATGAATGATTCATGCACAGCCACAGTGACTAATTAAACCCTGGAGAGACGATTCATTAAAAAATACAAATGGAAACTTTTGTCTGTGGGCTTGCAAGTGGATGTCTGCAGGAAGCAACTGCAAGAAGGTTTATAACCTCAGTTTCTTCAGTAAACGAGACTGTAGATGGTGGATGAAAAAAATATTCGTACTCATAAATGACTTCTTATGCAAACCCTGATGATTGAAGCTTCTGTACATGGTTCTTAAATACTGAGTTTCTTGCTGCTCTGATAAATGCTTACAGATTAAAAAATAATAATAATAATCAGCCCTCTGGCTCTATTGCTGACTTTGGTGATATGTACCCACTAGGGATAGAGAGGGAGCCTAGCTGGGTTCTGAACCAAGCCATTCACGGCAAAGGCTTCTGTAACCCCCACTGGCCTGCGCCTAGCTCTGGGAGACGACCGTGACCGTCTCTGTCTTGCCAATCTGAGCTGGCTAAGGCACTCTGCCGTTCCATACGCTTTTCTCTATCCACAAAGTTGAATTAAGATCGACAAGTATTTCACAGGACAGGACTGTGGCACGGATACCAGAAAGAGGCAAGACTGTATCTAGGATCTCCCAGTATAGGTGAGGTCTCACAACCAGGTAAGGGCAGTGTTTGGATCAGGGATCATATTGGCCCTGACTGTCAAAGTCCTTCCAAGCAATGGACTTCAAAAACCATTTATCAGGCACTTCCCTGTGGTCCCTTGGCTGAGGTTCCGCACTCCCAGTAAAGGGAGCCCAGGCTGGACCCCTGGTCAGGGCACTAGATCCCACACACTGCAACTAAGACTCAGCACAGCCAAATCAATTAATTTTACAAATATATATTTGCATAATAAGAAAATGATTCAAGAGGAATATTTCTCTGATATGAGCTGAGTGTCTCAAACATGTATAGAGAAAAGAAAACAATCAATTTTAATAAACAGCTCATTTACCAGCAAAGATCAAAGTCCTGCGTGCCACAACTAAGGCCTGCCGCAGCCGAATGATTGATTTCAAAACTCCGATTATCAGCTCTTAGTCCCCTTAGTTTCCGGGCAGCCATTTTATGCAGCGAGGCAAGCAAAGAAACAACAGAAGAAAAACCCCTTAACTGATTTTTACGTGGTTTATCCAGAAGCTTGACGGTCTTGAAAAGACCCTTGACTTTATTTGCCAGTGCAGTCTCAGAAAGTTACATCTCAAACCGAAAAAGAAGCGAATAACTAACCAATAACCTATCAGGTCTTCCCCCAACTCGCTCCCTCTCTAGTAAAATGCAGTTTGCCCATTCCTTTAGGGTTGGTTTTTGTGTTTTGCTGACAGTCTTGCTATTTTGTATGACCTGAAAGCTGCCAGCACACAAGCTGTAAGAGCAAACAGCCGTGGAAACTGCAGGAAACACAGATACACATGCTCCAAGTCCAGCTCCCATGGGCAGATCCTGAAGCCTCAGGACTAACAAGGGCACCCTGGCTTTGTTCCTTCCTGCCTCCCCTCAAATCCGTCACAGCTCACGTATGTGTGCCAACTAGGCAAGCAGCTAAAACTTCTACAGAATGGGTGATGCCGTTTCAGGCTGTCCAGTCTTTGCCATCCCTTCTTTCTCTCTCTCCCTAAAAACTGGGGCTCAACAGCAGTGTCATGTGGGGCTACATATCCAAAGTCTTTCCTGACCTGGGAATACCTGCAGGCTGAGGCTCAAACCTGACAATAAGCCCTGCGTGTCATCCAGCCAGCTTCACCTCCAGCCCACTGAGCCCACCACCTACGGACACCTACAACGAAACGTTCTGCGTCTGCCAACCCCAGGAGCCCACATCATCTTCCTGCAGCCCGACCGCCTTGGACCAGGGGGCCAGAGTCACCCACCACGGCGGTTTCTTTCGGCCAGGGGGACGGAGTCACCCCCACCACGGCGGTTTCTTTCGGACGACTGCCAGGGTTGCCTGTGTGGAGAAGGGCACACGATTCACATCCCTGCCACCCTCCAACAACATGCACAAAGTCAAATTAAGCTACACTCTAAAATGGGAACAGAGTTTCCACTGGAGGAGGAGGCAAAGCTGTTACAGGGAAAGAATCTCAAGGAAAGGAAAGCTTGCTGTGCGCTGTGTTCTCGGGATTAGTACTGAGGTCTGTGCATCAGAATTCCGGTCCGTGGGGCTGCCTTCCGGAAGGGCTGCACCCAAACCACCTCCAGTCAAACGTTTCTCTCCCCTTGGGGTTCTCCAGGGGCCTGGGGAGCCCAAGCAAATGCCTGTTCCATGTGCTGAACCCCTCAGAGCAGCACCAGGTGGTCCCAGGGGCTCTTCTGTGTTCTGTGTTTTTCTCCTGATATCTGTGTGCTATGAAGGTTGATCTTTTCTCTCCGCAGTATCTGACCTGAGTTGGTGGGGTCAATGGAAAGGAAACCTCGCCCATGTGTGTTGGCCACTGGCCCCTGGAAACAGTGGAAGATGTGCAGTCTGGAAAGAAGATGGGCCAGGTCGTTTCTAAGAGCGGGCTTATCTCACAGCCCAGAAATCTTGGCTTTTGCATCTGCTGAGGACGCGGTCCCCATGTGCTTGCCAGACTCAGGGCCTCCCCTCTGGTCAGTGCTGGGCTTCCTTTCAGAACCTCTCCCTGAGGCCTCCAGGGTGCACCTCAGAGACGGCGCAGTGAACGCTCCAGGAGCCTCCCTTCAGGCTGCGGCTCACTCAAGAGGTTGCTGCCATCTGAAGCTGCTGCACCAGCCCCAGGAGCACCCCCTCACGCTCACTCTTCCTGCACAGTGTGGGCTCTGAGGCGGCCAGCAGAGTTCAATACCCCTCAACAAGCTGATGTTGAGACTTTTCTCCCCCACCTTTTTATGATATCTCATGTAAATTTGTACANGACGGGCTGCCTGGGCTGTGGCCGCAGGTGCGCCGTGGCATTTTTCTCCTGAGTGTGGGTATCAGTTGATGGCCATGAGCTGTGATTGCATCTGGGAGACCCTGAGCCCAGTGCAATGGGGGCGTTTCCATACAAATGGATGAGCATGGGCACTTCTGGATAAATTATGATGGCCAAGGCTCACAGGAGGGTATTTGTGGGTTTATCTTCCCTTAGCCATGCCGCGCATTTTCTGCTGAGGCAGTGTTTGCTGGAACAACCTTTATAACTCGCCAAGTGTCAAAATGGAAAGTGTGCACTCAACCCAGTAACCCTTTCTCTAAGAATTTACCCTTAGGAAATAATCACACCACAGCCAAAGAGAAAGTGAGCACAGAAATGCTTGTCCCAGTGCTTTTTTTGGATAATAAGGAAACATGGCAAGCAACCGAATGGCTAAGAACATGTTTGATTAAATTGTGCTATATCNAAATGGAAAGTGTGCACTCAACCCAGTAACCCTTTCTCTAAGAATTTACCCTTAGGAAATAATCACACCACAGCCAAAGAGAAAGTGAGCACAGAAATGCTTGTCCCAGTGCTTTTTTTGGATAATAAGGAAACATGGCAAGCAACCGAATGGCTAAGAAAATGTTTGATTAAATTGTGCTATATCCACCCAGTGGATATCATGCACTATTAAAAATGACATTACAGGGACCTCCCTGGTGGTCCAGTGGTTAAGGAGGTACAGGCTCGATCCCTGATCAGGGAACTAAGATCCCACGTGTCACAGGGTGCAGCCAAAGAAAGAAAACAGGCACTATAATTAGACACCCGAGCAGCTGATAAGATTAAAGAATTGTTGCTTCAGGTGTGACACTGGTCTCCAATCGCTGCTTTTAAGAGTCCTTGTACTTTTAATACTTGTCGGCCACTCTGCGAAGCATGTGGCGTCTTAGTTCCCCGACCAGGGACTGAACCTTCGTCCCTGGCAGTGGAAGTCTGGAGTCTTAACCACTGGCTTGCCAGGGAAGCACTGAGTCCTTGGATTTTAGAGAGACACGTAAAATATCTGCAGATGGGGTTTGGTTTAAAATAACAGTGGGAAAGCAGATTAGTGGTTCCCAGGAGCAGAGGGAGGTGGGGCACGGGGAGTGAGCGCTAATGGGCATGGGGCTTCCTCTTGGGGATGATGAAAATGTTCTGGAATTAGAGGTGACGGCTGCACGACACGGAGTGGGCTAAATGTCACTAATGGTGAATTTTATGTCATGTGTATCTATCACGATAAAAAAATAATAACAACGGAGGGTTACCAGAAGAGGGGATGAGGTGAAACAAGATTGGCCATGAATTGATAATTGCTGGAAGGTGAGTGATGAGAACATGGGGCAGGTATGGTACACGTGTGTTAGATATACATGCATGAGACATACTGGATAGCTTCCATAATAAAAAATGATGCATATGTTTTTGGCTCAGAATGTCTGCCACATGTTGAATTTAATGAGCCAGTTTCAATATCGAATATTGTGAATTTTCCCAGTGGTGTGAAATTACATATAAAAATGCATCTGTATGCATAAATTAATGTTTGCGATGCTATTCAGTAAAGATTTAACTGTGATCGTTTCTAGGTTAGTAGATTTGAGATTTTTCTCCCTTTTGTTCATTTCTCAGTATGGTTTGCACTTTTCTTTTTTCCATTCAATCTTTCGGCTAAACAATAAAGATTTTTATCTTAAAAAGCGGAAATGTTTAGGAACACCCTTTTTATCTCAGGCAGTCTCATAGNTGAGATTTTTCTCCCTTTTGTTCATTTCTCAGTATGGTTTGCACTTTTCTTTTTTCCATTCAATCTTTCGGCTAAACAATAAAGATTTTTATCTTAAAAAGCGGAAATGTTTAGGAACACCCTTTTTATCTCAGGCAGTCTCATAGAGTGGTTCTGGAAAATGCCAGATTCCCAACAAGAGCCACCGGGCTCTGCAGTGGCCATATCTCCACTGCTGGACACCCCTGCCAATGATCATGACTTACCCTCACAACTACCTGGAGACACAGGCAATGATCCTCCCTTTGAGGAGCAAAGAAATGAAGGCTTAGCGAGGCTGAGGGCCTCGCGAAAAGTGACACAACAGCAGGGGCTCCCCCGGTGGTCCACTGGTTAAGAATTAGTCTTGCAGTGCAAGGGACACGGGTTCAAACCCTGATCAGGGAACTGAAATCCCACGTGCCCCAGAGCCCGAGCGCCACAGCTTGAGAGTCTGCGTCTCAGCAAGAGACCACACAACTCGGGAGTCTGCGCCTCAGCAAGAGACCACACAACTGGGGAGTCTGCGCCTCAGCAAGAGACCACACAACTTGGGAGTCTGCGCCTCAGCAAGAGACCACACAACTTGGGAGTCTGCACCTCAGCAAGAGACCACACAACTTGGGAGTCTGCACCTCAGCAAGAGACCACACAACTTGGGAGTCTGCACCTCAGCAAGAGACCACACAACTTGGGAGTCTGCACCTCAGCAAGAGACCACACAACTTGGGAGTCTGCACCTCAGCAAGAGACCACACAACTTGGGAGTCTGCACCTCAGCAAGAGACCACACAACTTGGGAGTCTGCACCTCAGCAAGAGACCACACAACTTGGGAGTCTGCACCTCAGCAAGAGACCACACAACTTGGGAGTCTGCACCTCAGCAAGAGACCACACAACTTGGGAGTCTGCACCTCAGCAAGAGACCACACAACTTGGGAGTCTGCACCTCAGCAAGAGACCACACAACTTGGGAGTCTGCACCTCAGCAAGAGACCACACAACTTGGGAGTCTGCACCTCAGCAAGAGACCACACAACTTGGGAGTCTGCACCTCAGCAAGAGACCACACAACTTGGGAGTCTGCACCTCAGCAAGAGACCACACAACTTGGGAGTCTGCACCTCAGCAAGAGACCACACAACTTGGGAGTCTGCACCTCAGCAAGAGACCACACAACTTGGGAGTCTGCACCTCAGCAAGAGACCACACAACTTGGGAGTCTGCACCTCAGCAAGAGACCACACAACTTGGGAGTCTGCACCTCAGCAAGAGACCACACAACTTGGGAGTCTGCACCTCAGCAAGAGACCACACAACTTGGGAGTCTGCACCTCAGCAAGAGACCACACAACTTGGGAGTCTGCACCTCAGCAAGAGACCACACAACTTGGGAGTCTGCACCTCAGCAAGAGACCACACAACTTGGGAGTCTGCACCTCAGCAAGAGACCACACAACTTGGGAGTCTGCACCTCAGCAAGAGACCACACAACTTGGGAGTCTGCACCTCAGCAAGAGACCACACAACTTGGGAGTCTGCACCTCAGCAAGAGACCACACAACTTGGGAGTCTGCACCTCAGCAAGAGACCACACAACTTGGGAGTCTGCACCTCAGCAAGAGACCACACAACTTGGGAGTCTGCACCTCAGCAAGAGACCACACAACTTGGGAGTCTGCACCTCAGCAAGAGACCACACAACTTGGGAGTCTGCACCTCAGCAAGAGACCACACAACTTGGGAGTCTGCACCTCAGCAAGAGACCACACAACTTGGGAGTCTGCACCTCAGCAAGAGACCACACAACTTGGGAGTCTGCACCTCAGCAAGAGACCACACAACTTGGGAGTCTGCACCTCAGCAAGAGACCACACAACTTGGGAGTCTGCACCTCAGCAAGAGACCACACAACTTGGGAGTCTGCACCTCAGCAAGAGACCACACAACTTGGGAGTCTGCACCTCAGCAAGAGACCACACAACTTGGGAGTCTGCACCTCAGCAAGAGACCACACAACTTGGGAGTCTGCACCTCAGCAAGAGACCACACAACTTGGGAGTCTGCACCTCAGCAAGAGACCACACAACTTGGGAGTCTGCACCTCAGCAAGAGACCACACAACTTGGGAGTCTGCACCTCAGCAAGAGACCACACAACTTGGGAGTCTGCACCTCAGCAAGAGACCACACAACTTGGGAGTCTGCACCTCAGCAAGAGACCACACAACTTGGGAGTCTGCACCTCAGCAAGAGACCACACAACTTGGGAGTCTGCACCTCAGCAAGAGACCACACAACTTGGGAGTCTGCACCTCAGCAAGAGACCACACAACTTGGGAGTCTGCACCTCAGCAAGAGACCACACAACTTGGGAGTCTGCACCTCAGCAAGAGACCACACAACTTGGGAGTCTGCACCTCAGCAAGAGACCACACAACTTGGGAGTCTGCACCTCAGCAAGAGACCACACAACTTGGGAGTCTGCACCTCAGCAAGAGACCACACAACTTGGGAGTCTGCACCTCAGCAAGAGACCACACAACTTGGGAGTCTGCACCTCAGCAAGAGACCACACAACTTGGGAGTCTGCACCTCAGCAAGAGACCACACAACTTGGGAGTCTGCACCTCAGCAAGAGACCACACAACTTGGGAGTCTGCACCTCAGCAAGAGACCACATAACTTGGGAGTCTGCGCCTCAGCAAGAGACCACACAACTTGGGAGTCTGCACCTCAACAAGAGACCACACAACTTGGGAGTCTGGGCTTCAGCAAGAGACCACACAACTTGGGAGTCTGGGCTTCAGCAAGAGATCACACAACTTGGGAGTGTGCACCTCAGCAAAAGATCACACAAGTTGGGAGTCTGCGCCTCAGCAAGAGACCACAGGCGATGCAGTGAAGACCCTGTGGGCAGCACCTAAGACCCTGAGCAACCCAAGTAAATTTTTAAAAATTGTTACACAATGGAAAAGACGAAACTCAAAATCAAAAAGGTGTGGGTGCCCCAGTGTTCACAGCAGCACTAGTCACAACAGCTGGACGTAGAAGCAACCTAAGTGTCCATCGAGAGAAGGATGGGCAAAGGAGATAAGGAATATATATATATATATGTACACAATGGAGTATTACTCAGCCACAAAAAAGGGTGAATGAAGCCACTTGCAACACATGCGTGGAGAAAAAGACAAGTGAAAAGTGACACCACTCATTTGCGGAATCTAAAGAAAAAAATGAACTTATTTACAAAACAGAAACAGACTCACAACCAATATAGAAAACAATATTATGCTTATCAAAGGGGAAAGTGTTGGGGGGGCAGGGATAAATTATGAGTTTAGGATTAGCAAATAGACACTACTATTACTAGATAAGTAAGTAGTTCTCTGTCCTGTACATTCAATGTATTGTAATATCTATAATGGAAAGGAATGTGGAAAAGAATACACACACACACACATATATATATATGTATAAAACTGAATTACTTTGCTGTATTCCTGAAACTAACTTAACATTGTAAACCAACTTTCAGAATTTGTTTTTAAGTTACACAATGACTCAAGGCAAAACTAGGATCCCAAATCTTATGCCCGCTTTACTAAGCCACATCCCTGCACACCGTCATGCAAATGAGACTCAGCTATGCCCCCTGTCGGGGTGAACTTGCCCGCCTGCTGGCTCCACAGCCCCAAATACCTAGCCTTGAGCTTCGTGAGTTTCTCTCCAAATCAAAGCTCAAGCTGGCAAAGTCGAGTGCAGAAGGAACCCAGGAAGATGTCCCATCCCAGCTTGCCCTGGGTTCAGGTCACGTATTTTGCCACTAGCGACTAAACGAGCTGCCAACCCCACCCCCGTCAGAGACTGGTGCGCATGCCCACAGATCCACAAGTAGGTTAACATTTAAAAGGCAACAAAGCATAAGCCTCCTCAGTCTGACGATTACAAAGGTAAGCGCTATTATGTATGCCCTTTAGTTACAAAGGTAACAATTAGTGTCAGGGTAACTGCCCTGGCAGGAAGATGATGCTTAAAGCATCTTAATGGTAAGAACGGAGCGAATGCAGACAAGGAACTCTTTAGTTCATCTTTCTGGTCAAACGACTCTGACCTATTAATCCTCATACGAAGTCCACCTCCAGTACAGACATTTCAGAATGCTTATTTTTCTACGGAAATAAGGGGGCCACCTCTGGGCCATGGGCTTTTGGGCTCTGCCAGCTGGCAGAGGGTCTGTGGGAAGAGTCGGAACAAATACCGCCCTTGCTTTGAAAACCCAGCTCAGCCTCCCTGAGAGCTGAGCTGTCATCCTGCCCGCATTCTGCGCTTACATTCCAGCTCGCTGGCAAGTGACCCAGTTACCCTGAGCCTCTTCCGCCAGTGCCGACTTCCATGAGTCCCTCAGGGGTAAGCCGCTGCCCTCTGTATGGGCACAGGGTCACATCTGAATCCAAACTGTCAACACCTCTTACACAGCAGAACACTGTCGCTCCGCTAAGTCCCCTTCTGGTGGCTCTCGCCTTTGCTGGTGAGGATACTTGAGAACTGACTCCAACTCACATTCCTTCCCTACCCTGCAGGCCCTGGTAAGGCCGAGCCCTCTGAGGTCTCTGTCCTTCCAGGAACCCCTGCCCTGTGCCAATTCCTGCTTCTTCTGGAAGGGCCAGAAATCTCTCCCAGAGACACTGACGTTCCCCTTGGTTTCTTCAGACTCTGAAGAAAGCCCAGCCTTCTCTGCTGGAAGCACGTGTGTGTCCCCCTTTCTCAGGCCCTGACCCCCTTTTCTGGTTCCCTCCCGACCTCTGAGTCACCAAGGAGAGTACAAGTTCCTTTAAAAATAAAGCCTCCAAGCACTGCATTATTAATTTTTCAGATATGACAGCGGTACCTCGACTGTATTAAACTTTTTTAAAAGGCATCCTTATCTTTTAGAGACACAGCCTAAAACGTTGACAAATATTCCAAATGACGCAGGGTTAGGGAAGAGAGCAGACACAGAAACAAGACTGAGTTGACAGCTGGTGACAAGTATGGGCCGGTTCCTGAGACTTCTGCCTGCTTCTGTGTGTCATAAGTGTTCCATAACAACAACAAGATTTTTGAAAAGTCCCATCCCCTGGGTTCTGCGGCATCCTTGAGTCCACCTGCACCCTCCTGAGGCTTTCATGCCTCTTTCAGCGGACATGTTTACTGAGCAACAACTCCACGCACAGTGCAAAGTACGAGCAACTGGCCCTCCTGCAAAGAGCCCTCAGGATGAGGAGGCTGGCCCTCGATTTTGACAAAAGCCCCCAGGGCCTCATTTCTCAAACTGAGCACAGATTTTTCTCTCCCCAGATACCAGGGTGGGCCCATGAAGTGGAGCGGGGTGAGCTGGGCTTCCTGTCCTGGCACTGCTGAGGGGAAATCTTAACTGCCCTCACCCCATGCCTCCCTGGGTCTTACTCGATGAAGCAGCCCAGATGTGAGTCANCACACAGTCAACGGCTTTGGCATAGTCAATAAAGCAGAAATGGATGTTTTTCTGGAACTCTCTTGCTTTTTTGATGAAGCAGCGGATGTTGGCAATTTAATCCCTATAGAAGTGGGCGAGCTCACACCACTGGAGGCATGAGTGGACCAGAGTAGCGCAAGGTGTGGAGCGTCCTAGACACAAACCTTGCGCGTCTTCTCCAGTCCCCGACTGCCTCCTCCTCTGTCTCTGGGTCAGCGCTCCCTCCTTGTCCAGCTGTCCCTCTGCTTATGGACTTTCGTAAGATGACAACAGGAATCGGGAAATGGGGGCGAACGGGGCAGAGACGACCTCCCCCACTTTGCTTCTGCAGGCTGCTTGGCGGCACGTCTTCTCCTCACCTGCATCCTGGAGGAGTCTGTGCGCCAGGCCCACTGTGTCTCTGCTGCTCGAGGTGAAGCAACACCTGGCAGAGGAAGCACACTGCCTCCTCGCTTCTGTCCTTCCACTCCCCAGTGCTGCTCACTGCCCCGTGAGCGCACCTCTCAAAGTGTTGACTCTTTAATACTTCTTGCCTTGGACTATGCTTTCCGGGGGATTTTCACAAAAAATGTCTACAGGCAAGAAAAACAAAAAAGGACAGGCAGCAAGTTTCAACCCAGACATATAGAAAGGCAAAAGCTGGGACATCCCTGGTGGCCCAGTGGTTAAGAATCCACCTTGCAATGCATGGAACATGGGTTCCATCCGTGGTCAGGAAACTAAGATCCCACATGTCTCAGAGCAACTAAGCCTGGGTGCCACAACCAGAGAGTCCGTGTGCCACTAGGAAAGAGCCCCAGTGATGCAATAAAGATCCCAGGTGCTGTAACTAAGACCCAACGCGGTCAAACAAATGAATACATATTTTTAAAAATAAATAAAGAAGAAATAGGTAAGATAAAAGGATTCCTCCTACCCAAATCCAGGACAACTTGAGCATCAAAATAAATGATAGTGATAGGTGAGCTAGAAACCCATGAGTTTACTCTGATATAAATAAGTGAATAGGGAAAAGCTCTTTTCAAAGAGCAACCATCAAAGTTGTAACTGATTCACACAAGAATCACCAAAGGGTGTTAAACACCAGTGGGGATTCTAGGTGNCCTACCCAAATCCAGGACAACTTGAGCATCAAAATAAATGATAGTGATAGGTGAGCTAGAAACCCATGAGTTTACTCTGATATAAATAAGTGAATAGGGAAAAGCTCTTTTCAAAGAGCAACCATCAAAGTTGTAACTGATTCACACAAGAATCACCAAAGGGTGTTAAACACCAGTGGGGATTCTAGGTGAAGAACGGTTTTACAGAGCCTCAAGGTGCCTCCCCATTAAAAAAGTTTCTAATAAGTCATTAAATTAATATTATAAAAGTAGCTTCGCAGTTGGAAAAACCTGGCAAACACCATCTTAACAAAATGATGGAAGCCACATTTGTTAGCAGTGGGACGAATGAACACGGTGTGCTCCTGGGGCTCCCCTGGCCGTCCAGTGACCAAGATTCGGAGCTTCCCATGCAGGGGATCTGGGTTTGATTCCTCGTTGAGGAACTAAGATCCCACATGCCAGAAAGAAACAAAACCACGGCACGCCTCCTGATCCAGAGCGCTGTGAAAGGCACCCTATGCCACAAAGCAGGACGACTGAGCGACTTTGCTTTCACTTTCCACTTTCATCCATTGGAGAAGGAAATGGTAACCCACTCCAGTGTTCTTGCCTGGAGAATCCCAGGGATGGGGGAGCCTGGTGGGCTGCCGTCTATGGCGTCGCACAGAGTTGGACACGGGAAGCAGCAGCAGCAGCTTCTAAACATAAGGGAACTCCAGGCAATCCCATACTGAGCCATATTCTACAAAGTAACTGGCCTGAATTTATCAAAAACTCTCAGGCTACCGAAGACAAGGAAAAATGGAAAACTGTTCCAGGCTGAAACTAAAGTGACAAGACAGGACAACCAAGTGCAATCTATGGTCCGGGAGTGGATCTTCTTCCCTGAAGGGACACAATTGGGACAACTGGCAAAATACAAACGGGGCCCACGCGTTGGATGGTGGCACTGTATCGGTGTTTACACTGTGCACGTCAGAGAATGTTCTGGGTTAAAGAATGCACCCTGATGTGACACGTGATCACAGGCCTCGTGTCTGATACTTATTCTTCAAGAGTTTTTAAAAAAATAATAATACAAATATATCGCTGTGCTAAGTTGCCTCTGTGCTAAGTTGCCTCTGTCACAGGCGTGTCCAGCTCTGTGACCCTATGGACCATAACCCACCAGGCTCCTCTGTCCGTGGGATTTTTCCAGGCAAGAATACTGGTGTGGGTTGCCATTTCCTTCTAGAGAATGATTAAGTAAAGGCAGTACATTAACCGTTTGGGGAGGGACTTCCCTGGTGTTCCAGGGGCTGGGATGCTGTGCTCCCAGTGCAGGGGGCCCGGGTTTGATCCCTGGTCAGGGAGCCGGAGCCCTCATGCCATAACTAAGGTCAAAGATCCTGTGCCACTACTGGGACTGACAGTGAAAGTGTTGGCTGCTCAGTCACGCACGACTCTTTATTACCCCATGGGCTGTAGCCCCGCCGGGTTCCTCTGTCCGCGAGACCCTCCCTGGAGTGGCTGGCCCTTCCCTTCTCCAGGGGATCTTCCTCACCTAGGGATCCAACCCAAGCCTCCCATATTGCAGGTGGAGTCTTTACCATCTGAAGCATGGCTGCTGCTGGGACTAGGCGCAGCCAAATAAATGAACATAAATATTAAGAAAAATAATTGAGGGATCTGAGGGGTGGGCATTCTTGGTACTATTCTTGTAATTTTGAAGTTATTTCAAAACAAAAAGTTTATTTAAAAAAATCTGAGAAGTAGCAACAATTATACTGAATGGACTCTATTTGGATCCTGATTTCTGGAAACTTTAAAAGAATAAGNAATAAATGAACATAAATATTAAGAAAAATAATTGAGGGATCTGAGGGGTGGGCATTCTTGGTACTATTCTTGTAATTTTGAAGTTATTTCAAAACAAAAAGTTTATTTAAAAAAATCTGAGAAGTAGCAACAATTATACTGAATGGACTCTATTTGGATCCTGATTTCTGGAAACTTTAAAAGAATAAGTGTAATCAATGGGGAAATTTTATATAGGATTATATGAAATCATGTGTGTGAACCTTGTGAAAATTGTAAAGAACCATAGAATTTAAAGAAACTTTCATTCAAGATATATCCATTGAGTGCCTACAATGGTTTTAATTTAATAAGTCAATGGAGAAATTTTAATATTTACTGAATATTTGATAATATTAAGGAACTACTGTTAAATTTTTAGGCATTTTAATGCCATTTAGATGAATTTTTAAGAAACCTTCATCTCTAAAGAGATTCTTATTTATAAATATTCACTATTATTAAAATTATTTTTTAACTTAATCCTTGGAATTAAGTAAAAGATGTCTGGGATTTACTTCAAATTAAAAAAAA